>CAUYPK010133695.1:0-29051 GCA_963574355.1 Loris lydekkerianus | reverse complement strand
TCTAAAAATAGACCTGCCATTCGATCCTAAAATTGCCATTATATTCAATTAACCTTTTTTAGGGGATGGAAATAAATTTCGTTCTGCTTAATGGGCATATTCATAAAATGAGTACAGCATTTTTAAAATTGTATTCCTCACATCAATAAATATAAGTCCCATGTAGGTTAAGGTGTATTAAAATATTTAATTATGGTTTAAAATCTTTAAAATGTGGAGAACACGAATACCAGAGATATAGTTTTATTTTAGTTGAAGTTATCATCAAACCCATAATAAACTAATATAATATCTGAACTGGTGATTAAAACTCCATTTGAAAGGAGATAGGGGGCAAAGCATTTATTCCTTTTGTTTAGGAATTACTTTTTATTAGTTTTCTTCTCCCTGCACCTCCTGAGCAGACATTTGGTAATGCACGGACATGACTCTGATTTGGGGATGGAGGGTCACTGGCGTCTGGCAGGTGCAGGGGAAATAAGGTTCTCCACATTCTACAGCACAGAGGACGGCCCATCGTGAGGTGTCCCAGAGCCCGAGTATCAGTCATACTGAGGCCGTGACAGCCGGGACTACAGGCAGGCTGGGCTCTGACCTTGAGAAGCTTTGAATTTTTGTTGGCAAAGCCCCACTCCAGCTGTGACTTGGTGCTTCAGTCTTCCAGGAAGGAGACATGTGTGAGTCCTGACCTACCTGCTTTTCAGCTTAACCACTAAGAAAGGCCTGCCAGAGGACTGCTCCAGAACTGCTGTCTGATGTCACGCCAGCTGAGTCCCGTAAATCTGCGTGGGGAAGCCCACCTGCGCAGAGCTGCGTGCTGCATGGGGGCCAGCGCACTGCACAGTGCACGCGGCGCACCTGTGTTTTGACTCTGTTATTTTGCTTTCAAGTGCTGGCTATTTGTGAAGTGGTTCCAAAGATGGGAAACTGCCCAGGTGCACAGACACTCACGAGGCTCCAGCATTACCCTGTGGGTTTGTGTACAGAGACACGGTGGCTGGCGAACACGGTGGCTGGCGTACCGGCTTTCCTGGTAGACCAGACTGGAAGATTAAAAAAAAAAAAAAATGGAAATGATTAATAGTGCCTTCCAATGGGGCATGGATGTTGAGATTCTAGGGAGAAAAAAGGAATTTCTTTCTGACTTCTGCTAACACTGCTCTGTGGAGTTTTTACGTAAGCACCCAGAACAAATGACCACCAATTTCTGCAGGTTCCTGAGACTCGTAGGGATTAAATACCTCACCTGAGGCTCTGGGATTTGAACCCAGCTCCTTTGACAGGAAGCCCCATGGTGGGACATTCCGGGTTACCGTTGTGGTGCTCAGAATCCTCTTCTCGTTCCCCATGTCCTATAAAATTGCGTCTTCCTGTGTTGGGCAGGGCCCAGGAATGTGACAGGAGGGCACTTCCTCCATTAGGATGGCTTAGATGGCAAAGGCAAGGGGGTGTCCACCCCATGATTCCATAACAGCCCACCAGCCTCCTTTGTAGTTGACTGCAGAGATCTTTCCCCACTGGTTTTGAATCACTAAATGGCCACATTGTGGGAGGATCCTGGATGGGGCTAGGACCGAAGGACAGATGGCAGGGTTGCTCTGCTTGCATTGGGACTGATGTGTTTTTAAAGCAAACGTCTGCAAGCCGAGATACTTTAGGGTTGTGCTCTCCTCCGGGGAGGAGGGATGCAGAGAGAAGGCAGAGGCAGGGCAGAGCGGGGTCTTGGGGACCAGGTGCTGGGCCAAACTAGGGTAAGGGATGCAGTGGGCCCTGCCTGGAGAAATCACCCGGGTGGTGGTGCTGTCTGCTGAGGTCAGGGGTCTCCGAGGAGAGCAGACAGACAGGTTCAGGGTAGAAGATATGGTTTTCAGGGTGGGTAATGTACTCCTGTGCTTTGAGGATAGTCATATGGAATTCCTAAACAGGACCAACTCAGGAGAGAGGCCTGGGTCAAGGATATAAACATGAAAATGTCAGTTGTAGATTACAATGCACATGCTGTGTGGACTCTGGCAGTCACTCCCAGGGTGACACTACTCGCAGGGGACTCTTGGCAATGACAGAGGCATTTCAGTCTCAGGTTCAGAGGGAGGGAGGCTGCCGGCAGGTGGCGGCTGGAGGCCGGGGGTGTTGCCAAGCATCATCCTATGCAGAGGACAGGCCCCCACCAGGGGAATCACCTGGTCCCAGAGGTCAGGACGGTTGAGGCTGATAAACCCTCTAGTTCCTCTAGAGGAGAGGAGTGAGGCTTGAGAACAGCATGGTCTGACCCTTCAGTACCAAAAGGAAAAATATAAAGAACAGATCCCAGGAGGACCACCAAAGAGAAAGATCCAGAGACACAGAAAACCGGGACACTCACTGTGATGCCAGAGGGGATAAGGGAGGAGCCCTAGATGGCGTGTCAATGAGAAATTGAGAATGGAAAGACCACGGAAGGGGGAAGTGCCAGGGAAGTGCCACGCACAGGCTGTGTGGGTGGGAGTAAGCTGGGGTCTACGCAGGAGCAGCTGGGGTGGCAGAGAGATGATCTTCCTGTGCCCAGCAGGGTTGGTACCAAACAGGACGTGAGGAAGGGGATGTGCAAAATGGAGAATGCTTTTGGACCCCAAAAGGGACGAGGGACATTGGTTGATCTAAGACAAGAGGGGGTTGAGGGAAGACTTTGTTTTCAGAAAGTACTTTCAACGTAGATATCCATGGAAGGGGAAGGAGGGAGGGGATCCAGATACGGGGAAAGCAACCTGATGCCCACGGGGTGAGGGGACTACACAGGTGAGACTCATGAGCCCTGGTGGGATGATTAGTCTTCCATAAGAAGTGGGGCATCTTCTGCATTGCGGGGAGAGGGAAGTTAGAGGGAGCTGCAGGGAGAATTCCTGGTGACAGCGGTCAGTCCTGAGAACAGAAGGAGTTAGCGAAACACCCGGCGCCCCAGGTTCTGGCTGTGACCATTCCCATCCTAGAGATATCTGGCCCCAAGCAGGTGACATACCCTCTCTCGCTGCCCTTCTTTTATCTGTGAAATGGAGTAGTAAGAATAACAAAGTCCTCTCCAGGTACCGTGATGATCAAATATGGAAACGTACGAAATGTGTTCAGACTCTGGGCGTTTAGTAAGAACTCAGTAAACCTTTGCTAATTCTTATTATCAGCTCAGATTGAGAAAGTCTAAATATAGTGATAGGAAGTTTAAGGAGAACAAAACAGTCCAAATAACCTTGGGGGTGAATGGAGGTGGCAGGTGGACGGGACAGTCATAAACCGAATGGCCCCTGTGTCCAGCAGGAACTGGCAGAGACGGGCAGTCACCCATCAGCCCCACGTCCAGCATCTGGGCACCTTCTCTCCTTGCCTCTCTCCACATCCCTTCCTGGTTGTCCTGTTCAAGTTCCTGGTTCTGAAGTTCTGCTCATTCAGCTTCTAAAAGGGAGACCTTATGGGAAGGTGGAGACTTAGCTCTGCCACCTGGGCGAGAGGCCTGCTGGCTGGGCGTTGCTGGCTGGGCGTGTGCCTTCCCTAGCAAGTAGGCTGGAGGCTCTAACGATGCACCAGGTGAGAGGGAGGAGGCAATGCACAACAGGGACAGATTTCCTGGTACCAGAGTCTGACCTCCAGCGGCTGTGGTGAAGGATCGAAAAGTAGAAAAGAGGTGCCAGGCGGAAGGAGGCAGCAGCTTCACGTCATGAGGATGTAAGATTTGCAGCTGGTCTCAGGAAGGTGCTCCTTCCTCTGCTGACGCTGAAGGGAAATGAGGAGAACGCTCTCAGGCCGTGGTGTCTGCACGAGGCTTTGCACACTAACGCATCCAAGAAGGCTGGCATTCAGGACTCCCCTCCGGCAGCCCCAGGCTCAGGCTGCCTTTGGATGACTTCACTCTGGCGGCCATCCCAGGGCCTCCCGGCCGTTCCTTCAATACCATGTTCATCTAGGCTGCTCAGCCACCAAGTTACCTGACCGGCCGTTCCCTCAATGCCAGGGCTCGGGCCACCCGACTCAGACGCAGCCTGCTGTTGACAAGGTTAGTTTTAGGTGGCATCTGATCATGAAGAATGTAGAGTTAGGGTGTGGGCTTTATCTTGGAGGGCCAGTGGTACAAGGTGCAAATTTGCTTCAGAAACATGGCAATGCCTTGGTTCACGGAATCTGGTTGTCCCTCTCTGATTTTCTGCTACTTGAATAGATGGGGTCATTTATTGCTGACGGGTTTAAATTACAGACATTTGGGACCCAATAGAAAAATGCTTGTGAGGTGAAGTCACTTTCAAAAAGAAACACAGGAAAGTCACAAAATTGACTATAGTCTTGTCTACAACACAAACAGATAGATAACTACTGAAATTTTGTATTCAGTGACCCAATGGACAGTCAATAAATACTGGTTTCCCAACAGCTTACACATTTCTTACAATTGTAATAACAGCTTCAGACCCTCACTGTGAAGACTCCTTTCCCCAGGAACATATTTTCACTACAGCAAAACATGACGGTATTTCGCTGGCAAATGAGGATGATATATTGACTCTGATGTCATGGTCTGCAAGTTGAATCCAGACTCAATATATAAAGTAATAGTATATACTCATGGGCGAAGGGGAGGATTTTAAAAAGTTATTTATTATTATTATGTTTATGACTGTTAGAGGCTCCAGGTCTCCAGATTCGGAGGTCAATAATCACAATAAAACCAGGCTCCACACTGAGATGATCGTAGCTGTTTATTTACTTTAGATATTAGCCCTCCATTACATCCAAGGTCTTTTCTCTCTGATGGTTGATTGCAACGGATGCTGGGTTCACAGCCCTGCAGAAGGCATTCTTTCAGCTTTCATTACTTTCCATGGGGAGACAATTTAAGTTGCCCAAGGGTCCAATTCACTGAAATCTTATTCATAGCAATTCAGTGAAAGTGGAATAGACGCACATAAACTCCCTTTAAACCACATGCATCTGGTCACAACATTTGCCACCACGTTCTGTGGACCTAACCTTGAGTGTCAGGCCGTTTTCCCTAATCTCTTCAGGGAAGGCAACATGTTCACCCAGTGTGGCCATTTTTCCTTGCTGCTGGTTTCAACACAGGCCGATGCTTTTTCTTTTACTAGGCTCTTACCGCGATCCCCTGCCCCCCTCCCCCTTTTTTTCCTTTGGGACTGAGACAAAATTCTAGACGTTGTTAAACATGATTAAAAATTTAACAGGGACACCAAGAGTTAATCTCTTTGTTTTTTCCTAAATTTCAGCTTTGCCCTGGAGTAGTCACATTCGATAAAATGTCATGTCTGTTATTCCCGCTGCAATGGGGATTAAGGGCCGTCACAAGAACTTCAGAGAAAAGCTTTAATCACCCTTCTTTTATTTTGTCAAAATAAATAGCAATCATCAGGAAAAAAAATAATAAAACTATAAGAAAGTTATGAAAAATGCAAGGAAAAAAATTGAAGGAGCTTCAAGACATTTATTTTCTTTATAAAATACATTTCATGGTATTATTTCCTGGAATGCTAAGAAAATAAAAAATGTTTACCTAATGGCTAAACCACAAATATAGAGACTATAAAAGCTGAAGAGAGGATATGTTGTTGGGTCTTTTAAAATCTTAATGAGATTTACTTGTTGCCTCTAACATTACTAGTGTAAAGTATTACATCAGAGTAATTAGTTTTCCATAAAAATGTCACTTACAATGTACAAAATAACATATAATCTCCCCAGTGCAATTCTGCCCCGCTGAAACTCTGTGACATGGGGACCAGAGCACCCCTAGAAACACAAGTAAAACTGAAATGTTTAATAGAGGAATTTCCTTTGGCCATCAGAGAAAGACTCTTAAGCATTACCTTCCTATCTAATTTCTCTCCTAAAAGATGCTCTTTTGAAGCCAGAAATTCCGTGGGAACCTCATGCGAATGGTTGCGATAGAAGTGACATTCTGGGCATCACTGTGGCCTGTGGACTTCATCTCTGCTCTTCACCATGTGACCCGAGCCACACTTTTATCTGTGGCATTCTGTGTCTCAGCCTGCTCTACGTCTCCTGTGGTCAGGCATTACCTCACCTCTTAGCATCCCCGGAGTCGGGAGTTCAGACGGCCTGACACCACAATGGTATTCCAAATTCAACCGTGAGCCAAAGAGGAATTTGAGCTACACAGACCTGGCAGCTTCTCGTGGTAAAGGGAGTGAAAAAAATTCTGATTCTAAGAAAACAACTTTTCCTGAAGATATCAAGTCTTCAAGATACAATGATGACTAGTTGGTCCCCAAATAACAGGAAAAGTATTTTGTCTTAAATTTGCCTTTGGCATTTGGTAATGAGTCCTTGTATGTCATGAGAAAGAAATACAATTAATTGATTAGAAATTGCAATACACAGAGCCTGTAGTTTCTATTTACTATGGTGGAGAAGGTGCAGTGCATGCTGGGAAGGGAACTGGACTGTGGGTGCCTTCCTGTTTGCAAGGCAAAAGCAAAGCCTATCTTCATCTGCACTGCTCAAATTTCATTGACCTGCCTAAACTTTGACCTCCTTTCATTAAAAGAGCTTATTTGTTTATTTGTTCATTAGGAAAGTTTGACTTCTTCGTTAAGAAAAGGCAACTTTCACAAACCATTCTGAATGTATGTCATTGAAAGTAACAGGCGTTACACTTTCTCTTTCACATTTATGTGGAATTCTGGTAGGTGTGATGAATTCTGTATGTGGATGCTATTTAACTGGAAGAAGAGATGTAGGTACAGGGCTGGGTCTGGGTACACAGGGATGAATATAGACATAACCACAGGCCTTGACAGATACAGTTATATAAAAGCATGCACATTTGATTGTTTAGCATTTAAGGGGGGAAAGTCCCTATAGTTTACGTTATATAACTCTCAAAATTTCTTATCTATTTTAGTCCCCATTCAACTATTTCTTGGAGAAAGTATGGGTTGTGCGGCACCTGCGGCTCAAAGGAGTAGGGTGCTGGCCCCATATGCCGGAGGTGGTGGGTTCAAACCCAGCCCCGGCCAAAAACTGCAAAAAAAAGAAAGTATGGGTCACCAAGTGATAGTACAAACTATAGGGCAAGGCTGTATTCACTTTTTATTTTTTTGCATAACCTCAGGCAAATTTCTTAATCTCTCTGAGCATCAGTTTTCTTATTTGCAAATTGGGAGTAATGCCCTGCCCCACACATGAGATTGACATGAGAATTACACATAAAATGAGAGGTTACTGGAATAGTTTGTGATGTAATTAAGGGTTATAGAACAATCCGTGAGTACTGTCCTTTTGGTTGTAGAAAACAATATGCAAAGATTTTAATTAGTAGTATTGAGGCCACAAGAACAGATTCATGGTCAAATAAGTCTCTAGCTCCAAGGCTGTCTCCTAAGGACTGATTTGCTGATGGCACTTTGAGTCTGCTCTCTGGGTTATTTCCCCAGGTCCCTGGAGTTCCAAATCCATGAACTAGGATGTGTTCTCCTGAGGGATGTTCCCTCCCTCCCTCCCTCCCTCCCTCCCTCCCTTCCTTCCTTCCTTCCTCTTGTTTGCCCTCAGTAGAGTACTATGGTGTCACAGTTCACAACAACCTCAAATTCTTGGGCTTAGGCCATCCTCCTGCCTCAGCCTCCTTGAGTAGCTGGGACTGTAGGCACCTACCACAATGCCTGGTTAGTTTTTTTAAGAGACAGAGTCTCGCTCTTGCTGAGGCTGGTCTCTAACTCCTGAGCTCAAGCAATCCACCTGCCTCGGCCTCCCAAAGTGTTAGGATTACAGGCGGGAGCCACCTCACCCAGACTAGGGCTCTGTTTTCTTATTTGAGGATTCCGACAATGTAACTCCTATCCTCAGACTTAGGGTAAAAATCAAATAACTTAAAAGCAGATAATAATTACAGGATGCTGAAAAGAGCTCAGTGGCATTGTGATTTCCCATTTTAAGTAAAAATTCTTCATCCTCATTAATTAATTCCAAAAATAATTAGGTGATGGAAACAAACCTAATTTGTCTGAGATTGAGATCCTTAAGAAAAGGAAATTACATGACCATGGATCTAAAACACATTGATTGAACATTTATTCCTTGTGTTTCAGTTTATAAAAAATTATGTTTCTGGATTGATTTGGGTATTTTGTTTAAGTTTTCATTTTGCTCTATTTTTTTTCTTTGTTTGTCCTTACTTACAGCTAATGAACAGACATCTAGATACCTATAAAAAAAAAAAAAAAAAAGGTCCTAAAAAGAAGTAGGTTTGGTAAAGAAATCATACGAAGACCCAACCTTGTATTTTCCACGCAGTTAGAAAATGTAAAACAAACCCCAAACCCATGGCTGGAACTTGATACAGTCTGACTAACCTGGATTCCTGTCCCTAAGAAACAAGATGGGAACAACTTTTGGACATCAAGTAGCTTATAAAGGAAACTATTTGATGAGTTGAGTTAGGGAATGAACAACAGGTGTATGATTTAAATTTTCTGAACATTTTCTAGAGTTTAAAGTAAGAGGAATTTTGATTTTGGCACCATACACCTCAGACTTGGCTGAACCAAACATATTTCAAAGATAATTTGAAGTCTCCATTGAGTCTAAAACATGTGTTTTCTTCCACAAGATTTAAAGCAGTACCTTGTTTTATCCAAAAATTTTTATAACTTTATGTTAGAAGAGAAAAATGAAAATTTGGACACACATGAGAACAAATGAGAGGCTTCACATGTAAATGATGTATAAAACACATTTATAAACAGTGGCAGCATGTCTTCACGATGTCCCCGGTGAGCCCTGCCTGCTGGCATCTGTTCTGTGGTACAGTCCCCTCTCTTAGGGCACCACTGTTTGGTCTATGCGACCAAAAACAGTGACAGTACGTCCTTTTACTCATGTTTCTATATTAGAAAGCAGCTCTTTTCCAGACAATGGAACAAATTTTTCCAGATCAACAAAGTATCAGGTTCCTTTTTACATTTTAAAAATCAGTGATTGCTAGCCAGGCATTTGTGGTGGGTGCCTGTAGTCCCAGCTACTCAGGAAGCTGAGGCAAGAAGCAGGCATCCTCAAACTGCGGCCTGAGGGCCACATGAGGTGGTATGATTGTATTTGTTCCCATTTTGTTTTTTTTACTTCAAAATAAGGTATGTGCAGTGTGCATAGGAATTTGTTCATAGTTTTTTGTTTTGTTTTGTTTTTTGTAACTATAGTCCGGCCCTCCAACGATCTGAGGAACAGTGAATTGGTCCCCTGTTTAAAAAGTTTGAGGATGCCTGGCAAGAGAATCTCTTAAGCCCAAGACTTGGAGGTTGCTGTGAGCTGTGACGCTACGGCACTCTACCGAGGGCGACACAGTGAGACTCTGTTTCAAAAAACAAAAAAGAATCTGAGACTGTATGTAGACAGAGTTAAGCAAAGATATACCAGTTTTTTTTTTTTGACAAAGTATATATTAGTTTGGCAATCTTACCGGTGTATAGACTCAGTGTTGCGAAGTTTCCATATTTAAAAACTTCAATCCATCTATATCATTTGCTTCTGCTTTACAAACATTAGAGAATACCGTCTCTCAAAATGGATATTCCTTTCTGTTTATGAAATGGGGAAAGATGCAAAACATGAATGCGTAGCAAAAAAGTTTTCATTCGGAGGAACAGTCACACAGCAGGTGCCAGACTTGTACGGATACGTATTCCCTAAGTGTGTCACAATTCCGAAGTTGGAAACAACCTTCAAGGAAATGTTTCATTTGCCAGAACTGGCACCAACACAGCCCTGAAGTCCAGATGCACATCTAACTAATTGGATCATGTCTGTGCCAGGCGGTTGAACAGTGTGAAATTACTGAATGGGGGGCAGCAAGAAGGAAAACGAACAATTTTGCTGAAATAGTTACTTTGTTGAAATAAATGAATTCATTATCTTCTGGACTTCAAATGCGTGGCGGGTTCTTGTGCACCTTTGGAGTCAGACTAATCTTCGGCACCATTTACAACAGAGCCACGGGGAACATTGATGTGGCGGTTTAGACACATCTAGAACATTGGAACCTGTGGTTTTTGGCAGATACGGTTTCCTCAGAAATATGCATGTGGTTTTTGGCAGATATGGTTTCCTGAGAAACATGCACGCACCCACCACTTCAAGGAAGGGTCGGGAATACCTGCTCTGTTATTTTATATCCAAAACTCTGCCTTTGCCGCACCCTCTGTTAGCGCTGTGGCAAGTGAGTTGGTTTCTGTCTCCTTGTCCCACAGGGCATTTTATTAATGCTGTTCATTAATGAAGCCAGTGTTTTTCACTTTTCTGCACCCGACTTGCTCATCATAAAATTGACAAAAATCTCATTTAAGGTAGTAAAATGTTATATACCTTTCAGGAACTTAATGGGAGAATTAAACACAGAACTAAGGCTTAGTATTATAAAGATGCCAAACTTTACATGACTGCTTTATATTCTTATTAGGTGAATAATTAAATTCATTATTCATCTAATAAAATCACTCAATTTTATTATCCTTTAGGATAGGAGGAGTCTTTCAGACTCCACAGGATTCCAAATTTTCAACACTAAGAATGTATTTCCAAGCGGTTGGAAGCTACTCACCTATACATACTCAGGTGCTGTTTTTCTCATCAGATGAATAGCTCCTATCCCATCAGTATAAAATATGCACACAAAGTAATTTAATAAGCACTGGCATCATTTTTACATAAACGTCCCATTGCACACTTTAACCCACCCTGCTGAAAATGATCCCCACCAACCAAGTAAGACGGAAATAAATTATGTTGCTCCTTAGACAACATTATCCTAAATTGCCAATTTGGGGCCATCAAATCAAACTTTATAATGTTGCTATTCTTAATGTCTGCCAAATTCCAGGCAGAGAAATTACTCTGGAAATCTCAGAAAAAGGGCTGGCATGTAGACGGAGGATGTCCTTTCCGTGCCTGCTTCCCATCTGCCATGTCAAAGAAATATTTTTAATGTTTGGATTTTTTTTCACTTTCAGTCATGCAAATAGACAATTTAAATATATATTTACTCTCATATATCAGTCTTTTTTTTTTTTTTTTTTTTTTTTTACATTATTGGAAATACTTTCCTTCTGCCCCCTTGTTGTGGAAGACCCTCACAAACATACAGAGGGGTCAGGGGGTTTCTGTGACAGCTTCACCCAGCATGTTCAGAGGACAGCAGCAGGACCCAGTGTGGCCAGTGGACAGCAACAGGACCCAGCATGCCCAGTGGGCAGCAGCAGGACCCAGCTTGTCCAGTGGACAGCAGCAGGCGACCACTGTCGTGGTGTGCACTTTGACCTTTGCTAATTGGACATACCTGGCTGAGGGTGTTTGGTTTAAGGGTGTTGCTGCAGCCATAAGAACAACTTCAATTTGTTTATGTCATTTTAATCACCACTGTGCTAATATTTATGCCCCTTCATCAAGAAGGCATTTTGCAGAGCGGCCGTGCTGTGTCCGTTAGACTGCTTTGCAGAGAGGGCCTTCAGCAGACAATAGCACCCCTTGGTCAGTTTTCTGTACAGTATGGTTAACCTGCTTCCATTTTTACCATCTGCATTTCTACTCTCACGATCCATTTCTGTTTAGACTATCAAATTCTGCCAATTGTTATCTTTATTTTTACACTAATTCTGTGTGTCTAAGTTCTACAACATGGATGTCAGGAATACACATAGATGATAAACACGGAAACAAAGTAACACATCTATCAAGGAAATAAATTAACACATCTGTCATCTCACATCCTCACTCCTTTTTGGGGGCCAGAGCAGCTGCAGTCTACTTACT
The DNA here is from genome assembly GCA_963574355.1 of Loris lydekkerianus. Taxonomy (NCBI): domain Eukaryota; kingdom Metazoa; phylum Chordata; class Mammalia; order Primates; family Lorisidae; genus Loris; species Loris lydekkerianus. The sequence continues at coordinate 17,258 of CAUYPK010133695.1, read as the reverse complement.
TGGTGGAAATCCCACATAGAGTCTAATTTTCTCATTATCTCTTTTTACACGCTCTAATGCTGAATGCTAGAGTTGTTTGCCTCACACGTTTGCTATTTCACACGCCCGACACACTGTGAATTCTGATTTGTGGGTTCATTTATGTCGATGACTTCTCACAGGTTCAGCTTCCTTTGCCAGTGTTTTTCACATGGGAAGTTTCTTAAGAATGTTGGATTTTCCAGCTCAACTAGATGCAGCCACTTTGACTCAACATGCTTGTGAGTCTTTCTTCTCTGAACTTGCTTTTTCTTTTGGATTATCTGATGCAATGAAAATAAGCACCATTGATTAATGACCGGTGAAGGGAATGGAGTGGTTCAGGAAGCCCGAGCAGCTATTGTCTTGATTGACTTCCATCCTGCGTGGGACCCAGCTCTGCCCTTTCCAATCCCCCATGTTGCATCCAGTCTGCCTCCTGGTCTCCATTTCAGCAGACCCCCTTTTTGCTCAAGAGGACCCCTATACTGCACACCGGCTCCAACACTGGCGCCTTCAGGTTTTCACCCTTTTTAATCTGTCCTTTACTTGGGCTGGAGTTCTCTTCCTTGGAAGCTAATGTGATTGTGACTCTGTTGTACCCAAATACAGGCCACCCACAGTGTGTCCCACACTTGCATCTCCTGGCCCTGGACCCTCCACCTCCACTGGTGTCTTATTCTCCAGCTAGATATCAGGCAGCCAAGGCCCTGCGTGTGATGGGATGTTTGTAATGGTTCTGGCAGGATGGGCAGGGACATGTTTGAGCCACAGAGATTTACTTTCCATAGCACAGTCCAGAGAGAGGGTCAGGTGCTGGGTGGGTGAGGGGGGCTGCCTGCTTGTCCCCACAGGGCCTGAGAGAAAACCTGAGTGTAGGGAGTGGCTCTTGCCCCGACACCACCTTTAATTGATACTGTTGTTCAGCCTCTCAGACGAGTTTTCCTATGATACAGCATCCACTTTTTTTCTTTTAATTAAATCATAGCTGTGTACATTAATGCAGTCATGGGGTACAATGTGCTGGTTTTATATACAATTTGAAATATTTTCATCAAACTGGTTAACACAGCCTTCACAGCAGCATCCACTTTTATAAATGACAGGAACATCCTTATTATTTTAAAAGGAGGTAGGCCTTGAATTATTTTTATTATGTTTTTTATTTTTCAGACCTTTTTTTATTTATTTTTATTGTTGGGGATTCATGGAGGGTACAAGAAACCAGGTGACACTGATTGCATTTGTTAGGTAAAGTCCCTCTCATAACTGTTTCACCCCCAAAAGGTATGGCACACACTTTTCAGGCTTTTTAAACTATGAACAGGAGATGCCCATTCCTAGGTACCCACCCTCCCAGAATAGCGATATCTGTAAGCAAAACTGGTAGTCAGGAGGCTGCTCTGCAAACCCAGAATGAATGAATTTTCATAAGTGCGCATCACTTGATCTTTTTAATAAACAGATTTATTGAGGTGTAATTCACATAGCTTACAATTAACCTATTTAGAACTTAATGGTGTTCTTTATTTAGATACCTGGCTATACAGTTAATAGACTTTGGAAATATTTATTCAAAATTTAAAATCAGTCTAAATTAATCTGAAGTCATTGAAGGCATTTCTCTTTGGTGTGTTTAGAGTCTGAGGGACGAGAACTTTGTAAGAGGAAGACAATGTTCTCCGTCATAACCCGGGCATTGTTTGCCCAGGTGCATACAGAGGTGAGGCTCATACAACTTTGTACTTAAAATGTGTGCCATTCACTACATGTGAATAAAGCTTTTGAAACTGAAAGAACTGTTTGATTTCGTGGCATTTGGAACCTCTTCCCTGCACAATGCTGAAGTGACTAAGAGAAAAGGCAGGGTTCTCAAGAGGCCTTAAAAGTCAGGCTCGTTGCATTCTTGATGTTTGATGGGAAGTGAGGAATACACCACGTAACCTCTCCTACTGCCTCCCGAGACCTTCTGAAACACTTGTAATTTTGAGAAAAGTTTTCCTTTACTGTGTGCTTTTCTGGTTAACCACCACCACGTTACAGGCAGACAGGATGCAGAGAATTGTACTTTGCCGGTTCTCTGGTGGACGTCGAGGACTTGGTTTGCTCCATGTGACATTCTAGGGTGAAGGGGGCATTCCTTGCATCTGGTCAGTGGCTGCAACAGTTGATATGTAATACAAGCAGGGTGGCGCCTGTGGCTCAATGGAGTAGGGCGCCAGCCCCATATGCCAGAGGTGGCGGGTTCAAACCCAGCCCGGGCCAAAAATTACAAAAAAAAAAAAAACACACACACACAAAAACTTAGATAATATGAATGAAATACAAGCAGTATCGTGCACTCCCAGTGTTCTCACAAAACTGCAACTAGTCAAGGCTCCTCCCTGTTTATTTAAATGCCTTCATATTGGATTGGCTGCATTCAAATTTCCAGTGAACTTCATAGCTAGTCAGCATGACCGTACCAGCATGTATTAATACTTAGGAGGGCAGGAAGGAGAGTCGATGTCAAGGGTGCATGGCCTTCTCTTTGCTCAGAGCTTACGAGGAGTCTCGGGCTATAACCTCCCCCTCAGCTCCTGCAGACGTCTGCATTCTCTAAGTTCTCAGTTTCTTGGCTCAACACCTTTGCTTAAAAACTGAAAGAGCCCTGTAAGACAAAGAAAAAAAAAAAAAAAAGTGAGGTCTTCATCTACAATATAAAAAGTGCTAACGTCCTGAAAAAATTTCCAGATTTTATCCCCAAAGTGCTCAGACACAGGCCGTTAAGCCAAGACCAGAGAGAACAGGCTAAAGATGGGTGGACTGAGTGTTCGCACTTGGAAGACTCCCTGGAACATCTGGAAGAGATAACTGAGTCACAGGCCTCAGTAAATGGGAGCCATCCCTAACAAGCAAGACGCGCAGGCTCCAGGGATCTACGGGAGGAAATTCCTGCTGCTGTGAGTGACTTTTGGAAGGAAAAATGAAAATGTTATGGCAAGGTGTGGACTCTGAGAAATTTTTTTCTTTTCTTGTAATAATTTGGTTCTTACTTTAAACCCACTTTGTTAACCAAAGAAAGTTTTTTTTTTTAAGTTCATTTTTTAAATAACTGGGCATAATTCAACAATATTCAAAGTTTTTTCCTCTTAGGAGCCAAGGCAAGCCGCGTGGTCTCTGTAAAGAAAGCTCTCGGTTAATTATTTTTAACTGATGGAACTCTCTCGTCACTTTAGGAAGCCCTAAATAAATGGGTTTTCCAGAAGGCCATACGTGGGTCTGCCTGTGTTCTAGGACAAATATAAAATTAATGTCCAAAAGGAAATACGAACTGGTGCCTGGTTATTATTTCTGCCTTTTAGCTGTCAAATCTCTACCCTAAATCTCACATCAATGGGAGACAGAAATCACTTTCATGAATCTATAGAATGACCCAGCAGGATGGCCAACGTAAGTTTAAAAACAAACAAACAAAAAAAAAAAACCAGTTAATTATTTTGTGAAACTTGGTAGGGAAAGATAAGGTATATCGTATAAGAGGTACTTTAAACTTGTACCTAGCATCAGCACCCCTCCCCCCAGCATTAATTATAGAATATCTTTCAAATCCATCTCTTTCTACTCAATTTTATCTGCACGCTTACTCACAGAGCACACTGCAGTAAATCCCTAAAAATTTTTCTGATTCCACTCTGTTCAATCACCCATTCAAGCCCTGGTGATTTTCTTAAAATATGAATCAGATGGCATCACCACCACCTCCCATTTTAAATAAACTATTGATTTCCATTGGAAACTTTTAAGTGTGTCCTCAAAACTCTTTTAGCTTTTTCTCTGAGCAATCTCAACCTATCAGGCCGAACCCTAAGACTGCAAGCCAGCACAATGCAAATTCCAAAGGCATAGGACTAAAAAGAAAGTTACTTGGGACTGGACTGTTTATGAGACCATAACCCAAACACTAAGGGTGTGTTTCAAAGAATAATTTACTATACAGTGTTTTGTGTATGCAAACTGTGTCATATATGCATAAACTATGAATTGTAAGGATAAAGTGAGCCTTATGGACCCTCCAAATATCTATGAACCTCAATGCATCTCTGTACTCCTGGGAGTGGGGCTCAGGCGTGCTACCCCAACTTGCGGCACCTTGGCATTTGAGGAAAGAGGAGTAGCAGGAAGCAGGAAGGTCCCTTTCCTGGTGCCCTACTACCCTAAGGGGACCCTAAGCGCCCTTTTACCCTAAGGGGACCCTAACCGAGGGCGGACCCTGCTACCCTAAGGGGACCCTAACCTGCCTTTGAAGTAGGTCACAAGACCTTCCTTCCAGAGGTGTTCTCCCCATGCGTGGAGGGAAGGAGACCTTTATCCTTGAAGAAGCAGAGAGACCCAGAAGAATCTGAACCAATAGGATTTGCTAAGCTCACCCAGCGTATTCCTTCCCTCCTTTAATCCCAGTTCTGCACAACTGTCCATACACGTATAGAGGTTCCCCTGTCTCTCTGGGCCTTTATCTCCCTGTCTTGCAAAGCTCCCGTTAAACAAATCAGTTTTTGCTTTTCTCTTCTTACGCTGCCTTGTATTAAGGGTACGTCTGTTGTGAACCCCGGGGTGGGTGAAAAATCTTTCCTCTCCTACACTCTGTTATCCCTTTTCCTCTTCCCAGAAACAACCACTCTTCTGAATTTTGTCCTTTTCAATCTCTTGTGTTTTTTTAAACTATATATATTACGTATGATTTTATTACGTGTGTATTTGTCCGTGAATGTGCTTTGTTTTTGTGAGGTTTTAAAATCAGTTTAACCTACTTGTGTTGGTTTTGTTGAGCTGAGCTTATCTGAGGCACAGGTAAAGCATCTTTCTTTAGTGTGTAGCAACTCACAGTCATGAGGTAGGCATTATCTCCATCACCCTACAATGCAATTTCATCCTCCTCTGGACTTAATACTGACATTCCTCCATACCCCCAAGCAACTGTGGATGGGTAATTCTCACTATCTATTCCTAATCATCGGGAAAATGCAAATTAACACTGCAGTGGGGCATGAATACACACTGACCCCAATGACCACAATGAAAGAGACTGGTCATACCAAGTGTTGGTGAAGAAGTGGATGACTGGAGTGTTCACGTGGCTGGTAGGGATGAAAATGGTACAACCACTTTGCAAAACAAAGTGGCATTTTCTTTAAAAAAAAGCAAATGCATTCATAGGATTTACCATTAAGGAAATGATAACTTCTGTCCATACAGAGAGGTGCGCTGCACAGTTCATAGCAGCATTGTTCATGATAAACCTTGAACTATCCCTCAACAGAAGAGCAAAGAAATCATGGTGCATCGATACACTAAGTAAGACTCGGCAGTCAAAAGGAAGGAGCTGTTGTTCATGTGACAATACAGATAAATCTCAAAATCATGTGATGAGGAAAAGAAACCAAATGAAAAACAGAGTACCTAGTACTTGATTTCACTGATATTAAATTATAACAGACAAGAATAAAAAAATAGTAAGCCCAAAGCAGATCAGGTTTTTAATTTTGCTGCTGTGCTTTATTAAAAATGATATTCAATAATGCAGTGTTTAGTAGCTGGAGTTTTTCCTCAAAGGCCAAGTTTCTAAGATATTGTCACATGTTGGTAAAGCTCGCTGTGGTTCATTTGTTCTGCTTGTTGTGTGAGTCACTGGTTAAACTGCTAAGATTTGGCCAGGAGACAGGTCTGGCCCATCCTCTACACTGTACCAGCACCTACACTAGCCTCCTGATACAGTGCTAATGACCCCAGGCTCGACACACCTGACCACAGTAGCTTCTAGAGGGGTCAGCAAACTCTCCTTCATGGGTCAAGTCTGGTCTGCCAGTTGTTTTTATAAATAAAGTTTTATTGAACCACAGCCACATTCATTTCTTTATATATCATTTCATTTCTTTATATATCGTCTATGGCTATTTTCACAGTACAATGGCAGAGTTGAGTACTCATAGCAGAGACTCTATGCCCTACAAAGCCTAAAGTACTTCCTATCCAGCACTTAAACCAAAAATAATAATTTCCAAGCTCTATAAATCTGAGCTGAACAAATACAAGCAAAGCCACCTTTCAGGGCATTAGCTAGGAAAAATACATGTAAAACTTCCCAAACTGGGGCTGCTGACCACAGTGAGGAACATTCCATTGCCGCATAGGTGTTTTTAGGCTGCGCAGCCCAGGTGTCAAGGGCCATGGGACAGTCACACCCTGTATTGCCCACACAGCCTTCTTGGCATCAGCTAAAGCTTGTAATGGTTTTCCTGTCAGCTCAGGGTTATCCAAGGCTTGGATGGAATCGGGAGTCCCCAGATAGACCCTCATCAGTACTGAGATGCCCTCAAAGGTAAAGGAAGGAACATGTCATACAACGTTTATTTGCAGAAACTAACACTTCCAGGACTTGGGTTTTTGGGGTTTTTTGGTTTTTGTTTTCTTTCTCCTTTTTTCCCCATAACTTTAATTTTAACACAGACGTTTACTTGTCCAGTGAATGTTTCTGTTTTCTGGGGCCACCTTCCTGGGACAGGAAACTGTGGACATTTGTTAAGGTGTAAGAGGGATTTGCTTTCAGCGCTGCAAACACACTTCTTTTCTTTCCTTCAATCTCTGAAAGAAGCTATTAGCTAAAGTTATCCTTAAACACCCTTTCCCCCCAGTTTCATAGCAAAACCACCTTCTATTCTCTTTTCTACAGCCTGCCCTGAAGGAGGCATTCTCTAAGGAAGTAGGCAGCTGGCATTTTGGCAGAAAAGTCCCAGAATGAGAGGAAATACACCTCAAGGCACTTCTCTCAAGATCACAAATCCCTGGCTCAGTCTGCCCTAGGAAATATTTAAGAGGAGCATTTTGTTCTATTCAGAAACCCTTTCTTTAAACCTAACCTAAAGCGGTAGCCTCTGCAACAAATACTATTCTAGGAAAAGAAGGACAAATCCCAAGCTCTTGTTTTAAAACCCCCTCATTATCATTCCAGCAGCCTACAGGGTTCAAACTTTGTATCTCGATTGAACTTAATCTCCACCCAGTGACCCTTGTCAGCCAGCATGATCCACAGTCCTTGGTACTGGGCAGTGTCTCCGCCAAGAAAAGCTGGCTGTGTTCCCCGAACGGGAAGGGGATCTAGATGAAGAAGCGAAACCGCTCCAGCTTCTGTGCCAAGAAGATAGTGGAGTTTGTGTCCAAGTTTCCTGAGTGTTCTGATAGCCCGGGGTCGGAACTGGCAGGACTGTGCCCGTAAAGTGAGAAGCCAGGCTGGCCCAGCCAGCAGTTGTTCCCGCTGGCTGCCACTCAGGTGGCAATAACCGGTTGGTGACCTTCTCGAATGACAGGCCACAGCTTTCTGTGATTTTATTAATCACCTTCTACAAGTTGCCAGGAGCATGCCAAAAAAAATAAGAATCGGCCTTTTCCTGTGGATGGAGCTAAGTTGGCATTTTGGCCTCTATTATCTGACTCAAAAATCACAGTTCACCTGGGAGGTGGGTAGAAAATGTATCCCCCTGCCAGAGTGGGGAAGCCAGACGTGGAGAGAAGGAGAGTCAGCCTCGTGCTGAGCGCTTTGGAGTGAAGACTTTATACCTCCCTGCTCTGAGGGAGCAGCAGGGCAAAGCTGGGCCCTCCCTGCATGTGGCAGGACGTGTTCTGCTTCGTGTGCGTGCTGAGCAACTCAAGTTGGGCTGCTGGAAGGAGGGAAATCCAGAATGGTCTTTCCCCTGCGGGCATCTGGGGAGCAGAGTAGTTGAACTCTTGTTTCTGTAGAGCGCCTCGAGGAGGGAGGTGACATCTCAATGCAGCAGGGTGGAATTATCCACCAGGTGGACTAAGTTCCAAGATAGCGTCACTCAAAAGACACTTGAAATAAGTCAGTACTGCTGCCTCGTCCTTTCTGTTCTTTCTGCGTTTCTTTACTACAGGAACTTCTTCTAGGAATTTGGATTAGTGGATCAGTACGGTTCCATTTAAACCATGGAAGCATAACCCCAGCTTGTATAGTTTCATTATTTTATGATTACGGAAAATTTTCTGCAAATAAAGTATTTGCCCTTACTTTTCCCAGCTTAGTGAGAAGGGAGTCAACCTTAGAGGCACACACACAGAGACATGGGTGCACAGGATGGGGGCGGGAGGTGACAGACTGCCAAAAGCGTTTCACACTGCTCAGGAAGCACTTAACATGGCTCCTCTTGTGCGTGGAGTGGCCAGAGTCGTGCTGTTAACTCGGGACATTATGCGCGGCTTCCTCTGGGCACGACACGCCTGGCCGGATGCCGTTCTATTTCCAACCTCCCAAGTCTGCGGTTGGGATTTCGTTTCTCACCCTTGCCTCGGGAAGAAAGATTATGACAGAGTCGCCGTCTGTGTTTGGGAGAACTTACCTCTCTCCACTACAGACAAAGCCATCACCTACACCCTAAGAATGTCTCTCCGCCTGTTAAGTAAGTTTATTACACCGTTACAGGAGATATTTCTTACTCTGTTCTTACTTTATTCCTCTGTCATTTTTCAGAAATATCCTCCTGAAGAGGCAAAAAAAAAAAAAAAAAACCTACATGTCTATAATTTTTGGTTAGCAGAATTTATTCCACACTGGGAGTATAATCTGTCGTCATCTCTTTTTAAAATGTTTTATTGCAGGGCTTGTTCCCATTAAAAATTTAATTTTTTTGCATATTTAAAAAACATTTTTTAATCTTAAATTAATATGAATGTACAAATTTTTAGATTAAATTGTTCTCACTTTGAAAGTAAAGTTCACGTTGTAGTTGAACCCTTCACCCAGGGGGTGTGCTGAACACCCTCACACCATTATAATTTTAACCTTTGAAATAAAATGAACTCAAATAATGTGGAATCTCCTCTATCACCTTCTAAATAACATTTGTTCTCAGTTAAAAAAAAAATTTACCATTATCTTTTCATTAGTTCAAGATTCAATGTTGAATCATAGAATAATTTCAAAATAGAAAAATGTGAATCACCACGGACGAGCCTTGAAAATTTAGACTTGAGGAGTCCCTATTGACTTGCAATTCCAAAGACTCTTTGTACCCGGAAAGTTTTTCTCAGCAAAGTACTAACTGATGGTTAATTGAAAAGAATTTCAGAATCTAAAAGAACTCTGCCCTGTCCTAAGAAGCTTGCAAACTGAGTGCCCACATTAATTAGGCTTCCTGGGAGTTTGGACGAATTTTGACACATTGGATTTTTAGAGATTTTTAGAGGGGTGAGTTTTAGAAACTTAAATCGAACGGATTGTGGTTGAATTTTTAGAGACCCAGCAATGTAAATATGAGTCAACTTTAAGGAGGAAGGATCAAACATGCAATAGAACTGTACTAAGCAGTACTCGAACATAAACACTATCACTCACAGGCGGGCGTGTAAAGCTGGGGAAGGTCGGTGTGTCAGCTTCCTGAGTGTGACCTTGTAGTGCAGTTTTTCTCCTGCAAAGGGTCACTCTTGCAGGAAACTTAGTGAAGGAAAGTTGACATCTCGCAACATCACAACTTATATGCATGTGTGAAACTACAATTATGCCAAAACAAAACATTACTTGAGAAAGACACACAGGAGTAAAGCTTTTTTTGTTGTTTTTGTTTTTGTTTTTTTCTGAGACAGAGTCTCACTATGTCAACCTCGGTAGAGTGCCGTAGCATCGCAGCTCACAGCAACCTCCAACTCTTGGGCTTAAGTGATTCTCTTGCCTCAGCCTCCCAACTATAGCTGGGACTAAAGGCGCCCGCTACAACACCCAGCTATTTTTTGTTGTTGTTGTAGTTGTCATTGTTGTTTAGCAGGCCCGGGCCACATTCAACCCCACCAGCCCAGGTGTATGTGGCCAGCACCCTAGCTGCTGAGCTACAGGTACCGAGCCAGCAAAGCATTGATAATTCTCCAGGAATGGCAGGCAGGCAGGCAGAGAAGGCAGCTATACTCTTTAGCGCCCAGGGAATAAGTCCTAGAAGGCTGAAGGGAGGCTGAGAACATCCATGCACAGTGCAGGGAGAGATCAAATAACAAGTTCATGATGATGACAAGGGAAACTGGAAAAGTCCTGTCTCCAGGGTCTTCCTCCCCAGACGCAGACACACAGACACTGTGTCGGTGCTGGATTGGAATGAAGCCACGGGCAAGTGTCCTGGGTACTACAGACACCACTGAAATAGGATCCTAAGTCTCCCACGTTGCTTTCTCTCGCAACTGTGAAAGCTTCTGCCTTCTGAAGTCAATTTAAAGACTGTGGTTGGCCGCCTCTTTGAAAAAATCAACCCTTGGGTCAAAACACTAATCAGGCTTTGTTTTAAAGCTCGACGTAAAGGGAAGGAGAGACAGTTGCCACAGACAAGCTGATGAATTTGTGTTCAATCATATTCCGCAGCCTGGCGTCACTGCATTGTCCTTCCTTGGGGAATCTGACACCTTTGATCTCCTTTTCCTGAAGATCTTTGCTCTGCAGCAACACTGGGGTGTTGGAGAGCTGCCGTCTGCCTCTGCTGACTCCGTACCAGGGCTCCTTCACATGGGCTGCCCTGGGCTCTCCCACTGTCATTGTGACATTCCAGAGATTTGGTCATTTCAGGACTTGTGTCCTTCATCTATCCTGACGGTGGCTGACACACGTGCTCCATCCTATGAGCTTGCCACAGTTCTGTTTATCTATTTTTCTTTGGGTGGGTATTTATCTTGCGTTTCAACTCCTGGTATGTACGTAAGAGAAACAAGCATGTGTGTACACAAAAGACTTGTACAAATATGTTCACAGCCTCTTTGTTCATGCATGTGAACATATACACATGAATATTCAGTAGGATCTCTGTATATTCAGTAGAAAGTTGACCACCTATGGGACTGTTACAAACTGGTCAACATTTGGAGGTGGTCAACATAAGGAAGTAGACCTCCTGTGCTGATAAGCACATGGGTGTGCATCTGGTCTGTGAAAATTAGGTCAACGTAAGGACGTGGTCCATGTAGGGAGGGGTCAGCTGTGGAGGGTCCACTTATTATGTGTAATATATATAAGTATATATGAATGTATGTGAGTATGTATAAAGAATGTATATATATACACCCATATGCAGCCATGCTCTACATACCAACATTTTGTTCAAAGATGGGCTGCATATACAGCAGTGGTCCTGTAAGATTATAATACTGGATTGTACTTCCTTTTCTATGCTTAGATGCAAGGTAGTGTGCACTGTGTGACAGTTGCCTGCAGCATTCAGTACAGCCACCTGAGGCACAGGTGCACAGCCCAGGGGCACTGGGCCTCCCAGAGATGGGTGCATCACTCCAGCACATTCACAGGATGACGAGAGAGACCTACAGGGTCTCTCTCAGAACACATCCCTGGGGTTCAGTGCTGCATAACTGCTTACGACAGAATGAACCTGAGGCTTCACAAAGGCCGCAGAGGAGGACGACAGAATCCATGCTAAGGGAGGGTACGAACCGCAGGAGGATGAGGCAGGGTTTTGGAGCAGAGGATCAAGAGGTGACCTCAGTGTGGAAGCATTTTGTGTTCTGCAGCCTTGGCTGAAATGCTGTATAATTTCGTGCCTCTCTTGGTCCACAGCACTCAGATTGTATAGAAAGCATCTGGGGGTGTCTATGTCAAGAACTTAGTCTCACCAGGACACTGACTGAGTTAGAGGATTAAAATAGGCTACATCTTGGTTCCTCCAGTTAAATCACAGCCCATTCTAAATTATTAGGCTTGAAAGATCACATTCCACTGCTCACCTTCTGAAGCACTGAGACCCTGGACAACAAATACCACGCAGATTACTAGAAGCAAGGCATTTTAGCAGAAATGCCATTGGGGAGGACATCAGGACACCTAGATGTTACCAGGGTACTGCTACTAGTGAGCGGAACCCATTTAACTAAATCTTTCACCTGTTCTGCCACTGGTGACTGTAAAGTGATGACATTGGCGTCAATGGCTCTGAGATCCTCTTACCCCACAGGCCTACAGTTCTGGGAAGTTCAGTTATTCCACAAATTGGCAGTCGCATGCCTCCTTTCCAGTTACGCTTTCCCTGTTGTGTCTGAAAGAGCCCCCTGAGGCTAATTCACTTCCTTCCCAGGATTATGCACGTCACACAGAAGCAAGTGGCTGGCGTCACTGTGCACGGACCTGGCGTCACTGTGCGCGGGCCACCTTTTCTCTGTGTTTGCCCAGGAAGCCACCTTGTTTTCTTCCCATATAGCAAAGCCAGAAAGGGGCTGCCAAATCTCACCTCAAGGAGTGCCCACCAGCTGCAGCTACGAAGAGAAAGTTGCATGTGTCATCAGTGAGTTTTTAGTTTTTCTGTAGTAAAACCATCTCTTCCACAGTCCTTTCATGGCCGTGAACAGTTGCGGCATTCCCTGGCTCTCTTTCACCGCGTCCTGTCTGTGCAGAACAGGATCCTAGCAGAGGAGCAGGGCTCCATCGATAGACCCAGATACACGTACATGTCCTCTTTATAGGTAATGTGTATAATAGAAATATATCAAGTCTGCCTGTTCTAAGGGGAGACACAAGTATGTAGCTACATCTATCATGCACCTGTCTATCTACCCATCTGTCTGTCTCAGAGAGAGGCAAGTCCCATCCCCACAGGGCAAACCCCCAGGAAGGACCGAAATTCCCCTCCAGGCTGAGGCTGCTCTCCAGAGGCAACATTCCATCCTCTCTGCCTCACTTTTAGCCCTGCCTTTAATGCCTTTCACCCAAATGAGCCTAGACTCGACTCGCTGCTGAGAGTCCACTCAGCACGTGTTCACGGCCACCCTCTGTGAGCCTTGAATACCTGTGCACTGCACCTCCCCAAGCAGGTGCATCAGAATGGCATCGCAGCATCAGAACAAGGCAGGCAAGGTCAAGGAACTCAGAAATACCTCTCTGTGTGCAGAGAGGCGGCTGGACGCTATAGAACAACCTGTGATCCCCCTGGCCTGGCTCACCTGTAAGAAAGAAGCAGGCAAAATGTCGCCCTCAGAGTGTCATGTGGAGAATTCCTGGAATGACATGCATGAAGCGCCGTACGTACACCCCTGGAATCATTTGTTCCCCATAAAATAGGTCTTCCCGTTCTCCTGAAACTTTGTTCAGAAGAATTTCATGGGGATATTGTTCCGTGTACAAATTTGGGGGTCCTGTCTCTAATGATTCTGCGTTGTTTGGTCTGTTGTGAGAGGGACCATTTACACCTTTAACCAGCATTTAAACAATACTGGACTTATGGAAATGGACCACCATGTGTGAAATGGGCCACAGAGAGAGTGAGAAGAAATTAAGGACTTATTGAATTTGTGTGGGGCATCTGTTTTGCTTTGTTTTTGTTTTGTTTTGTTTTTATTGGAGACAGAGTCTCAAGCTCTGGTCCTAGGTAGAGTGTTGTGGTGTCACAGCTCACAGCAGCCTCAAACTCTTGGGCTCAAGTGATTCTCTTGCCTTAGCCTCCTGAGTAGCTGGGACAATCGGTGCCTGGCTATTTTTTTTGGTTGTAGCTGTCAGTGTTGTTTGGCAGGCCTGGGCTAGATTTGAACACCCCAGCTCCGGTGTATGTGGCTGGCACCCTAGTCACTGAGCTACAGGCGCCAAGCCTGGGGCGTCTATTTAGAAGCTGTTTTTACCCATCTTCCCAATAGTTCAGAGAAAGACAGTGGCCTGCATACTGAGAAACTGGAATTAATGAAAGAAGACCATCTTCCTACTGAAAATGCTTATCAGCACATATTAAAATTATAAGTGAATATGGTAAATATGTACGATTGCAATTAAAATATCAATTCTAAAGATAATGGCTTCCATCACATCTTGAAATGAATGATAAGATATACTTCAAGTTATTAATTTTAAACATTTTAAATGTATTTATAAAGTTCTCCAAATGACACATTAATTTATCAACTGATAAGCATCATGCCTTCTGAAGGAAGACTGTTCTAGAAAAGTGAAATGTAGATTCAACATTAGAAATAGTGTCTTCTCTCAGAAGTTTAAACTGCAGCATCCAGGTGCACCTTGGTAATGGGAAGTCAATGTTTGCTATCAAGTACATGCTAGTGCCAATGTGGAAAATTGCAGAGATCATCCAGGCACCAATGCTAAGAATCAGTCTCAAGAATCTTTGTTGCTCAAGAGAAAAATGGTTATGCTAGTGGTGGCTTTGCCCTGGACACGCAGAGAGGCCCAGCCGAAGTCCTGACAGGGTGCTTCTAAGCGGGGAACCTTTCTGTAAAGCTTGCCTCTGAATTCCTAGATTCGAACTCATGAAATCCCTGGTGTATTTCTCCTCAGCCTTGGGGATTCACGGAGGACACCAGCCACTCCTGTCCCACATGGCCACAGGCCTCCTTGCCTCGCTGCGTCCTGCCATTCTGTCTCTCTCCACAGGCCCGGCCTCACCTCCAGGCACCACCTGCCACGGCTGGGAACTGTCACACCTGCCCCACGTCCCTCATCGGGCTTCCCAAAACCCCAGTGAAGACTCTGACACAGATCAAAATCCACACTTGATTCAGTCTTTAATACTAGGCATCTTTGAAAAGAAAAGGCATTTCTTGCTTCTCCAATCTTCTCTCAGTGTTATGGAAACATCACTTTTTCTTTTCTGTCATGCTTTGGTTTGTCTTGTCATATTCTGAGGTTTAATGAAATGACTTCCTTGGAAGGCACAGGAGTGAGAATGACATGAATCACCAGGAGGCAGGTAGGTGTCACTGAGTGAGAGTCCCATAGCCATGGTCAAATGCCCCCTGAGGAGCCCGGGTCTTGTGTGGAAGGTGGTCAATGTGTAACGTCTGTCGGAGGGACTGGTCCCCAGAGGAGGACGGCTGAGTGAGGAGCAGTGCCGGGGGCCCACACACGCCTGCCGGGAGTGGGGACGAGGAAACGTTGCCAATGTTATGGAATGCCTGTTGTATACCAAGCACTTTCCATATGCTCACAGTAGAGAGAAATTCAGAGAAAGAACAGCACAAGTATGTGTGCTCAGCAATCGAAAGACTTGCAAAGTTCTGGATGGTATGGGGAAGGTCCTGGCTGATAAGTTAGAGACGTGACATGCAGCTGGATAGCCCAGGGAGAGAAGTAGATGGGCAGCGTCTAGGAATAGAAGTCTCTCACTCAGCTTTGAGCCTGAGACTTGACTGGAGACCTTTGTCCTCTAAGGACTGTTTTTCTTTCATAGCATTAAACAAAAAAAGTACCTAGCTCCCTATTCTGTTTCAAAATGCATTTCTCTTTCCAGTGTGAATGTCCCAAGTTTGGAAACATTACCTGAAATGTCAAACATGCTGTCTTTTCTTTCCAATACCTTCCCGCTAACTTCAGCCACAAAGGAAAAGACGGATATTTATGACAAGCTCCCAAAGTGTCGAATGTCCAAAATCAACATCAAACTGCGTCTTTCTTTCTTTAATTGTGTGAAGCAGCAACACAATGACCCTCTGTGGTGACTGAGGGGACAGACACGAGATATTTCAGTCATATCTATGAGTAGTGTGGGACCTGGTACTTCTCTAACCACTCAAGTTTTTGCTTCAAATTATGTAAATACTCAGGACGATGTTTATTCCT
Source organism: Loris lydekkerianus (assembly GCA_963574355.1). NCBI lineage: Eukaryota > Metazoa > Chordata > Mammalia > Primates > Lorisidae > Loris > Loris lydekkerianus. The sequence continues at coordinate 1,651 of CAUYPK010133695.1, read as the reverse complement.
TTTGCTAGCTGAGTTAGACCATGGCCATTAAGGGTCTTAAAAGTTTTATTTCTATGTCGACATATGATGATGTATTCTGCATTTTTTTCAGATGATAATTGAAAACTTGCCGATACCTGATTCGTTGTGGGTGAGGCTTTACATCAACTGATTCCAAAACTTTAAAAGTTGACCGTGGACTCAGTTTCACATTTTGTATTTTGGTTTCATAATTCTAGTCCTAGAATTCCCTTACAGAATAACAAATTCATTTCCTACTGTTGCTTTGCAGTTTACCACAAATTCAGTTGCTTAAAAACAATGCCAAGTTACCATTTTACATTTCCATATGTTGGCAGTGCACACCAAGACTTTGTTGGCTAAAATTGAAATTTTGGCATGGTGGTGTTTCTCCTGGAGGCTCTGGGGGGAGTTCGTTTCCTTGCCTTTTTCAGCTTCTGGAAGCCGTCTGCACCCCTGGCTGGGGTCTTCCTCCCTCCCCCATCCTCCAATTCTGCTGTCACAGTTTCTTCGGTGATTCTAACCCGCCTGCCTCCCCCTTAAAGGACCTGAGTGATTACAGTGGACTCACTTGGATAACCCAGGACCACCCCCACTATCTGCAGACCCTAAATTTAATCACGCCTGTAAAGTCCCTTTGCCATGTCAGGTGCCACAGGCACAGGCTGGTGATGGGGACATGGATTTGTTGAGCATGCTGCTGTTTACCTGGCCCCTATAAGGACACCACGTATGCCTATATACACGTGAATGTGTGATCTTCACATGTGGGAAGCACAAGGTGACAGCTTTTGAAATTTGACTGCTGAGTCTGTGTGAGTCTGTTTGGGCTGCCATAACAAAACAGTGCAAACTGCATGGCTTCCACAACAGAAATGGCTTTTCTCCCAGTTCTGGGAGCTAAGAAACTCTTACCGTGGCGGCTGCCCACCAGGGCTGATGTGGTGGAGAGAGGGAGGTCTGCTGTCCTGGCCTCTTTTTGCAAGGACACCAACTCAGTGGGATGAGGGCCGCACGCTGAGACCTCCCTTAACCTTCATCACTTCCTCACAGGCCCTGCCTCCAAATACAGTCGCACTGGGGCTTAGGGTTTCAAATGATGGATCTTGAGGGGACACAATTCAGCCTATAATAATGTTTATATTGGCTTAGGTGGTTGGGTGCAGGAGTAACTTAATGAAAGCTCAAAAAGAATATATTAGAAAACTGCAAAGCTTAGTAAAGAATCCAAGATCTGAATATACTGTTGTAGAAAAGTCTTTAGACTAGAAGTTCAAAGACCAAGACACCTACCTACGGCTATATCAACTTAGCTGCCAGATTGTAATTTGTTTTCAGACGTGGAGGTGATAACGCCGTTATTAAAGCATTGTTTTGAGGATTCTGTAGGACAACTATTGTAAAAGTGCTTGTTAGGCATCTCAGAGACCCCAGCCCCAGTGTGGGTTTCTCTAGGTGCCACTAGCAAGTGGCCCCCAGTGGCCCCAGAAATCAGAAGCACTTTGCCTTGGTTGGGCATACAGAGGAAGCCAAGCAGCAGCAGAGGAGCTGGTCAGCCAGCAGAAGTCACACAGCAGCAGCAGCAGCAGCAGAGGAGCTGGTCAGCCAGCAGAAGTCACACAGCAGCAGCAGCAGAGGAGCTGGACATCTC
>CAUYPK010133692.1:0-17840 GCA_963574355.1 Loris lydekkerianus | reverse complement strand
TTGGTTATTTCTTTTCTTCTGCTGGGTTTGGGGTTGGAATGTTCTTCCTTCTCCAGTTGCTTGAGATGTCCCATTAAGTTATTAACTTCCTCTCTTTCCGTTTTCTTGAGGAAGGCTTGCAGTGCTATAAATTTCCCTCTTAGGAATGCCTTTGTGGTATCCCAGAGGTTCTGGTAATTAGTGTCTTGATTGTTGTTTTGTTCCAAAATTTGTTGATTTCCTTCTTAATCTCGTCTATGACCCATGTATCCTTCAGCATAAGGTTGTTTAGCTTCCATGTTTTTGTATAGATATGCAGGTTTCTGTTGTTATTTAGTTCAACTTTTATTTCATGATGGTCTGAGAAGATGCAAGGAATAATTTCTATTTTTTAAAAATTTGCTGAGGTTAGATTTGTGGCCTAGGATGTGGTCAATTTTGGAGTATGTTTTGTGTATGAATGTGTATTCAGTTTTTTAGGGATGAAATGTTCTGTAGATGTCTGTTAAGTATGAATGTGTATTCAGTTTTTTAGGGATGAAATGTTCTGTAGATGTCTGTTACGTCCAGATGTTGAATGGTTAAGTTTAAATCTAAACTTTCTTTGCTTAGCTTCTTTTTGGAGGATCTATTCAGCATTGCTAAAGGGGTGTTAAAATCTCCAACTACTATGGAACTGGAGGAAATCAAGTTGCTCATGTCTGTTAGAGTTTATCTTGTAAATTTAGGTGCATTCTGGGTGCATAGATATTAATAATTGAATCTCATCATATTGAGTATTACCTTTAACAAATATGAAATGTCTATCCTTATCCTTCCTTATTTTGGTTGGTTTAAAACCTTTTGTATGTGCAAATAGGATTGCAATGCCTGCTTTTTTCTGCTTTCTCTTTGCCTGGAGTATAGATAAACATCCCTTCACCTTTAGTCTATATTTGTCTTTTAATATAAGATGAGATTCTTGTATGCAGCAGATATCTGGCTTGAGTTTTTGTATCCAGTCAGCCAACCTATGCCTCTTTAGAGGACAATGTAAACCATTCACATTAATTGAGAATATTGATAAGCCTTTTGAGAGTCCAGTGGACATTTTTAATCCTTTTGTGACTGTGGAAGTTGGAATTTGATCAAAATTTTCTGGGTGGGTTTAGTTTTGTGGTGGAGGATTATGCTGGTCTTTATGGAGGATAGGTCTGAGAATATCCTGGAGAGCTGGTTTAGTTATGGCAAATTTCTTCAACATGTGAATGTTGTGAAAGTATTTAATTTCTCCATCATAAATAAAACTCAGTTTAGCTAGATACAGGATCCTGGGTTGAAAGTTATTTTGTTTTAGGAGATTAAGAGTCGATGACCATTCTCTTCTAGCTTGAAAGTTTTCAGCAGAGAGATCTGCAGTTATTCTAATATTCTTGCCCTTGTCGGTGATGGTTTACTTTTGTCTGGCTGCCTTCAGAATTTTCTCTTTCATATTAACTTTAGTGAAATTGATTATGATGTGTCTGGGGGATGTTTTATTTGGGTTGAGTCATGCCAGAGTTCTGAAACTGTCTGCTATCTGAATTTCAGAATCTCTTGGCATGTCTGGAAAGTTCTCCTTCATAATCTCATGGGGAAGAGACTCTGTTCCTTGTGGAGCCATTTCATCACTTTCGGGGATCCCTATAAGACGAATATTGGTTTTCTTCGAATTATCCCAGAGCTCTCTGAGAGAGTGATCTTTTTTTGCCCTCTATTGCTCTTCCTCTTTGAGAGTTTGGGAGCGTTCGAAAGCTTTGTCTTCAGTGTCAGAAATTCTTTCTTCTGCTTGCTCCATTCTGTAACTGAGGGATTCTACTGTCTTTTCACATCTTTGTCTCAATGTGTCAAAATCTTTGGTCATTTGCTCTTTGAATTCGTTGAATTCTTGAGATATTTTTTGGGTTACTGCTTGGAATTCTAATTCAATCTTATTTGCTATCCAGATTCTGAATATGATTTCTGACATCTTAGCTATTTGTGCATGGGATCTTGTTCTGTGTCTGCCCCATTGATCCTTGGAGGAGTTCATCTACTCTGATTATTCATATTGCCAGAGTTTTTCTGTTGATTTCGCCTCATGTTTGTTTTTCACAGTTGCCTCTGGTCATCCTCAGAGTTGGGGAGTTGGGTCTCTCCAAGATTAGACCCCACCGGGATCACTCTATTGTTGCTGGATCTTTGTATGGAATGACCCTGTGTAAGCTTTTCTGCGGCTGCCCCATCCAGGGAGTTCTGGTTGTGGAAGCAGTTCCGGAGTGTGACACACCCGGATCCAGCAACAGTGAGGGGGGTGTTGCGCATGGTTCTGGGAGTGCCTGGCACCCAGTGACTTTGGCACAGAGAGCCCAACGTCCAGCAGTCTCTGGCCAGGAGAAGGGCTCTGCTCAGAGGCAGTGAGGTTCCGGGGGGCACAAGGCTACCAGAGTCCCTGACCAGTCGAGCGGGCTGGTATGGAGGCAGGAAGTGTACAGGAGGGAGGACACAGGGTTTCATGGCTCCTGCAGTTTCTTGTCAGGGCGTGCGGAGGCCCAGCGGGTGCGCCTTGCGGGTTGGGGTTGCAGCACAGCTCTTACCCACGTCCGGGCAGACGCTAATCACGGTCACGGCGCAGTTCTTACTGAGGTCTGGGTGGGTGCCAGTCACTGTTGTGGCGCAGCTCTTTTGGAGGTCCAGGCAGGAGTCTACCATGGGACATCAGCCTTGCTTCCCACCTGCTCATCGACAGACCCCTATTTCAATCGACTTTCTGGCATTTCTTCAAACTCCATTCAGAGTTACCTCGGCAGTGCTAAGTGCCTCCAGGTCAGCAGTCCCAGCCAGGCAGTCTGTTGGGTCTCTCCACAGTGCTGCGATTCTCTCTGTATGCTGCATTTTGAAGATTTGCAATTGAGTATTTTTTTTTTTTTGTATTTTTCTGTTCTATCATTTGCTTCATGGATACTATTTCTTTTATTTCTTTGAGTATTTCAGTATAGTTCATTTTTAAAGTTCTTTTCATCTGTAGTTCCTTGCGTATGAGTTATTCAGTTTTCTCTTGTGTACTCAACTTCTTCTTATGACTTTAAGATTGTCTTCAGAACACTTCTTACTGTGCATGTTTCCCTCTCAGAGCCCCCTGTGGGTTTTGCACTCGTTTCAGCCCTGGTCCTGCAGGGTAGTTTGAACTGCATTAGGAACTGGCCTCTCATATCAGCCTTGTCCATAAGGAATTGATTGGACTTAATTATTCTTGACTCTCTTGCCAATCTGTGAGTTGAGTAAAGATATTAGTCTTTTGTTTGCCATATTGGCTTCAGGTATTTCCCAGCTTTTATTTTGCCTTTAATTTAGATCAGGAATTTTTTATATTAAATGTTCTTAAGTTTTATTAAAGTATAGATGAAAATTTCTCCTGTAAGTTAATTACCATTATGATTAGAGTTCTTTTCAAACCAAAGATTTGATATATACTAATTTATATTTTCTTGTAGTTTCATTTTTTGTATTTTTGCATTTAGCCATTTAATCTACTTGATGTGATCATTAATGCTTAGACACAGAGGATAAATGCAGAGATCCAATTTCATTTGTATCCATTTGTAATGGGTGTGAAGAATAGGAGTTTAATTTGGAGATTTTTTTTTTTGAGACAGTCTCACTTTGTCACCCTCAGTAGAGTGCCATGGCATCATAGGTCACAGCACCCTCCTGGGTTCAAGCAATCCTCTTGCCTCAGCCTCTGGAGTAGCTGGCACTACAGGTGCCCTCCATAATGCCTGGCCAGACAGGGTCTCACTCTTGCTCAGCTGGTCTGGAACTCCTGAGCTCAAGCAATCTACCTGCTGGGGCCTCCCAGACTGCTAGGGTTACAGGAATGAGCCACCATGTTGGCCCTTGAGAAATTTTTTGAAGGATATTTTTTATACACCACCAGTCTCTTTGTGTATACCAGAGATCACAGATTAGTAGCCCTGCATGTACTTGATCAGCACAGGGTATTTTTGTTTTCTTGTTTTTGAGAATTTTAATTACTTGCCAATGCTGGAGTGGTTTTTTTATTTAAAATCTGAGATTTCTGCCTTGTTCTGAATAATTAGAACATGTGGGCTGACTGATCACACATTTTTGCATGGCCCCCTGGATGGACTAATAGGCAGAATGGCCTCTAGCATTGCCACCTTTTATCATCCCCCTTACTCTGTTTTAATTCTTGTAAAATCTGCTTGGCTCACTCACATTACCAGCAGAGTTTGTACCTCCTGCTGGCTGCTGCTATTCCTCGTGCCTGCTTCACATTTCCATAGTGAACATTTTCCTCTTCATCTTCTGCCATTGTGTACCTTTACGGGGAGTAGGATGTGGAGGCAACGTTCATAATTTCAGATATAAGAAAAGGTACAACATCTTAGTGGTTTCACACTCAAAGCTTTGGGTGATTTAGTTTTACTCATCATTGGGCTACAACTCCTTACAAACCTAACTGCACTAATCAGATAAAATTCAAAAAAAAAAAAAAAGGAAAAAAAAAAAAAAGTTCTTTCTGGTGAAAACCAGGAATGAAATATGGTTCATTCTGGTGAAAACCAGGAATGAAATATGGTTTAGATATCTTAGGGTCATGAAAGCTGTTCTCTAGGAGTTACTTACTGGAGTTGGGTGAATTAATTTTTCTCAGGCAGCTATGTTGCATTTATATTTCCCTTGGGAAAGTAATTGACTAAATGCCACCTTTTGTAAGATTGATGAGCAATTTAGTGCTTGCAAAGACTGGTTTACTTTCAGTTGTCAGACATATCTTATATGAGGCAATGGGGAATTTGGAAAGGTCTCTAGAAGGTTTTTTAAAAAATTTTTTTTGTAGGCCAGTATATATTTGTTTATAACTTCTACAAGCAGAGGTGGAAACAGAATGTTTTTTTGAGAACTCCAACTGTTTTTGTGTGTGTGTGTGTGTGTGTTTTTTTTTCTTAATAATAATTATTTAACATTAACTTGATGAATGTTATTGAACACGTACGATATGCTTACTCCTCTCTTGGGTTTCATGAGATACTGAGAAGTGAGACATAGTCCTTAAGAGTCGTGGGACAGCTAAGAGTCTCTCAGAAATGGAGATCAGTTGAATAGGGCTTGTCCATAACAATAATGGGCTTTGACAGGACACAGTGGAAGCAACTTATAATGTTACCTTCTCTGAGAGTGTGGGGATAGGGAGCGGCAGAATTCAGCTGAATAGGAATGAGATTGAGAAGCAGAGAGATGGATAGTAGAGAAAGGAGACTTTCTAAGCCGTAGTCTGACTTACAGTGGGGGAGAAGCAATGGATTGGGAGGCAGAGTGGAGGCAGTAACCAGTGACAGGAGACACCTTGATTGAATCCACAGTTTAGTTAGCTAAGGAAGGGATAGAGTGGGAAGTGGCTATATTTATGTGTATGAGGACTTGGTGAGGGGATGGACATAGTTACACACTGAGGCAGTAAATATGTAGTAAAAGAGACTGAGAAGGCAGATGTGGGGATAAATAGGGTGAAGTTTAATACTCAATGTTATGACACAGGACTGTATCCTTAAGGTAAAACCTTCAGTTAATTCTAGACTCTAGCACAGGAGGTGATGAGGAAATTAGGGCTGGGCCAGTCATAGGCTCACGTAGAAGCAAATTTGTCTCCACTGACGTGGTGATAGAATAGGAAAGCATCATAGGTCGGTCAGAGTCATCATGGCTGTAGTTTATTCAGTCTGTGTCCAATGCCAGCCAAATAGGTCAGACCAATAGGATACCAGACTCAGGTTTTCTGGGCTAAAATATTGCGGTGAATTCTGAGTTGGGTGAACAAATTTATTTTCTTCAGGTGTTGTTGCTTTTTGAGAATCACCCTTAAGATTCCCAGATAGCTTAGATCAATCCTGTTAGTGTTAAGACGCTTGCCATAGCCTACCCAAGGATTCCTAGTATTCACATCTGGGAGGTGGTTCGGCCAGAAGAAAAGAATGTTTTGTGGTGCATCAGAGGTTGGAGTTCTTTTTAACTGAGGAGACCCTCAGCTCTGACCCTTGTGTTCTAATCTGTTGTGGCCCTTTACCCTTAAGGACGGGGCAGACCCCCAGAAGCGTGGAGTTGCTCACTCTAGGTCCTGCCCGGTTGCAGTGTGCAGGTATGGGGGTCTTTGATGGGAGCTAGGACTGTCAGAGCAGTGGGACCCTTGTTTGATGTGGCAGGAAGGGGTGGAAGAAGGAAATCAACAAATTCTTTCATTGGGTCAAAGGCATAGCTAGGACAAAGAATCTCTGAACTTTCTAGAATCCTTATGCCCGGACCTTTGTCTAACAAATGATAAGTTTTAAATGTTTAATTTATGGTAACGGGCATACCAAAACAATATATAAGATATTCCTTGTAATAAAACCACCTGTACCCCTCAATATTTTGAAGTAACAAAGTTTAATTGGAAAATATTTGTATGGCTTAAGTGCTATATGCCCCCTTGAATGCCCACTTAAGTGGAGAGGGCTTTTGGTGATAGGCACTTGACTATCTTTTTTTTTTTTTTTTTAGTTTCCTTTTTGCAGTACAAAAACATACCTCACTATAATTACCTTATAAATGATTTAATATTCTAATAAATCACCAGTTATTAAAATTTGCCCCATGGATCCCTACCAGTTTCTTAGATACTGTTAGGAGGTCAGTGAGGGCAAAACTATTTTTATAATAATATTTAAACAACATTTGCTTTTTCCACTGGGTTAACATTTACACAGATGAGGCAAGAGCAGTAGTGGGTAAAACTGTGTGTGGCCAGTATCCATCAAGGAGGTTGGAATTAACAAACAGAATTATTTTAAAGGCAGTTTGATATAATAATGTTCTTCTTGAATAGTGAAAATTATTAATTATGTTTATTCTCATCTTGGCGTATGTGCTGTGTAAGGGGAAGTGGACATAAAGTGTTTCTGCTACACGTTGAGCTCGGAGGCTGACATGCAGTAACGTGCATATGTAATTGTTTAACCTCTGAGTGAAGCTAGCCACTTTCTTTCATGGAGCACCGTTTTTTCCTGAAGAAGAATTGACAGACGAACTATAGTTTTCAGATGTGGTTATTGGAGGACGTTTTCTTGCACATAAGCAAGTGAACCTGTCACATCAAGTACAACAACAGACATTATTTACTGCTAATGATGAAATTCACGCTTTCAAGCAAAAAGAAGAATTTTGGAAAACTCAAATCTATTACTACGAGCTTGACAGCTTCCTAAAACTTAGACATTTTCCTGCTTTTTATTGTAGAAATTTTTGTGTGCTGAAGTAGAGAGCACAGTGCAGAATAATGAGCTCCATTTTTTGGTTTTGTCTGTTATACTGTCTTGCAATAAGTTTGAAAAATCTCATTTTATGGAGGTATAACTTATGTGGAAAACCTGCACATATTCCAGGTGTGTAACTGGGTGAGTTTTACATTTGTATACACCATCAAGATACTGAACTTTCCATCCACCACAAGTTACTAGTATTCCTTGCCAATCTGTACTTACAGACTTTTTCAATGAGGTGGGGGTGATATTTTGATGTTGTATAATGAAATTGGTTCAGAATTTGGAAGGTCTCCATAAGTCAGGGAATTAATATATACATGTTTTTTGGACATTTTTGGACATTCTCACTCTGTTGCACAGGCTGGAGTGCTGTGGCGTTAGCCAAGCTCACAGCAACCTCACATTCCTGGGTTTATTTAAGCCATCCTCCTGCCTCAGCCTCCCAAGTAGCTGGGGACTACAGGTGCCCACCAGGTTTTTCTATTTTTAATAGAGACGAGGTCCCACTCTTGCTGAGGCTGGTCTCGAACTCCTGAGCTTGCACAATCCACCTGCCTTGGCCTCACAGAGTGTGCTAGGATAACAGAGGTGAGCCACCGTTTGCAGCCACGAATCAATATTTTTAAAATGATCAATGCATGTTGTTACAAACTTAGGCAGAGAAAAACGATCCATCAAAATCTTAAGATAGATCAAAGGATTTGAGCACAAAGAGTACAAGAAGTTTATTATTATGTTTTAAGATTCTGCATTGCCACTAAAATTGAAGAAACTGTACCTTGTAAAGTTTTGGTACTGTATCAAAGACTATACATAATTATTTGAAATTAGTATGTATTTTTAGATATAAACCACATAAACCAAAGCTCTAGATAGGTGGGTGGGGGTTGTTAATAATTTTGAAGAGAGTTAAGGTGTCCTGAGGCCAAAACATTTTAAACACTTCTGATTTAGTTCATGGATCCAAGGAAACCATGAAAAACATATAATTATTAGACAACTCTAAACTTAATTTTGATCAACAGTTCCAGCATTTTCTCCCAGTAAATTATGACTAGTGAGCTATCTCCATATAAAACCTAAACCGGTTTGATTTTTCTCTCCTAATTTTTTCTTCCTCTCTCTTTAATTTCCTTTAGTCATTATATGGTAAAAATGGAACAAGTATAAAAGTACCCCAGACTGACAGAAGCATGTCTTTATGAAATGACTCATTTAAAAATCATTATAATGAGAAATTAATATCATATAATATGTCTCTTTTGTGGTGCACAGGACCAAAACATTTGTCTCGTTTTCTTTTGCACAGGCTGAAAGGGAGATGATTACGAAAATTTTATCTCTACTTGGGCCAATTAAGATGAATTTATTTCAAGCATGTTAGAAGAGGGAACAGTGAAAAGAACAGTTTATCATTTCAGGAAACTATATATATATTTTTTTACTTGAAAACTTTAGCTGTTGGAAATTTTCTCTATTCAAAATTATGAAGTAATTTAATAAGAGTTGAACTGGGTATTTTCTTTATGACACAGAAATTATTAGGTATAACATCTAAATAGTGCACTTGTTAAGAATGAAAGGAGATCTATTTGTGACTATTCTGAGACAAAAGAGAAAAACCAAGGCGATCCTGATTTAACTTGGATTTACGCCACTCTACCTAGAAAGTATGTTTTTGAAAAAGTGGAATCTTTGACTTATTAGATAGTATATTTAAATGTCAGTCCTGTTCCTTTTTGTAACCCAGGTGTCCTCTTGTATATTTCTTTGGTGAAATATGTCTTCTAAAAAGAAAATGTTAGAAATTATTGTTATATACCCCTAATAAAAATGAAAAGCAACTAAGAATTAGAACTCTCAGCTTATTTCTTTACACCTGTTTGAGTTAGAGGAAGCTTCAGGATAAGCAACTGAGAAAATTAATCTTTGTGATGGCTCACTATATTTTAACTGGTGTATTAGCTAATAATCTGGATGCTAACATAAGTGGCAGCTGTGGCTCTGACTATTTTGAAAATCCAAACATCTGTTGGCCTCGTTTCAAACCTTATGATTTATAGTAGACATCTTAGGAACCTTACATATTACAGGGGCAGTGCAAAGTGGTAAATTTAACTATCTAACAAATTAACCATCGTTATTGGAATGATGCAGTAGTAAATTACGTGTATTTCATGAGTTATTTGTGGAGCCTACATTTTTGAGTGTATTTTAGAAAATATGAAGGTAAATATTGAGTTCTAAATAAAAAGGAAGAATAAAAATAAGTGAATGAAATTCTTGGAGTTCAGAATCTGTGGTCAGTCAAAGCCATTAATATAAAAGGCATTAGCTGGGTACAGTGGCTCACGCCTGTAATCTTGGCACTCTGGGAGGCCAGGGCGGGTGGATTGCTTGAGCTCACAAGTTTGAGCAAGAGTGAGACCTCACCTCTAAAAATAACTGGGCATTGTGGTGGGTGCATGTAGTCCCAGCTACTCAGGAAGCTGAGACAAGAGAATTGCTTGAGCCCAGGAGTTTGAGGTTGCTACCAAGGGTGACAAATCGAGACTCTGTCTCAAAAAAAAAAAAAAAAAGATAGAGGGAATTAGTGTTTAGGAACCCTTCTACGTGCCAAAAGTTATGGCTAAGTGGCCCGTCACATTTCCTAATTGCCTCTGAATGAATACATTTTCCACCACACTAATTTATGTTTTTAAAGTGCTTATGGTAATAGTTTTCTTACTTTCCTAACATCAGAACACCTATTTATGGTTATTAAAAGATTTGCATTATGCCTAATGTTTTCTTTAAATTGGATATGATCAATGGCACATTTAAAAAATACAAATGCATATATATCTCAAGTGATTTTACTTATGTATTATATGACATATTCTATTGCATCTATATGTATACACATATAAATACAGAGGTGAAGATAAAAGCTTGGTTTAATTATGTTTTTGGACAGTGGGAAAAGCAATATACTTGTTACGGCAAATCTATATAATGTAGTAGTATTTGTTTTTTTTTGTTTTTTTTGTTTTTGAGACAGAGTCTCACTGTCACTCTCAGTAGAGTGCCATTGCCTCACAGCTTACAGCAACCTCAAACTGTTGGACTTAAGCGATTCTCTTGCCTCATCCACCTGAGTAGCTAGGACTATAGGCGCCCGCCATGGCTATTTTTTTGGTTGCAGTTGTCGTTGTTTAACAGGTCCTGGCCTGGGCTCAAATCCGCCACCTCGATGTATGTGGCTGGCACCTTACTCACTGAGCTGCCAGTGCCGAGCCTTAATGTAGTAGTATTTAACACTGTATAGATTTCAGGGAAGCAGAGGAGAGAGAGAGAGAGGAGAGAGAGAGAGGATGAGAGAGAGAGAATGAGAACGGGCACACAAACCATAGAGAAAAAAAGCATGTTAACTCAGAAGTTCTTAGAATCAGACAGATCTTGTTCTAATTGTCACTGCCGCTTCCCTGCTGGGTAAACCTCATGCACATTATTTAACAGCTGTATGCCCAGGTACCTTGCATATAAAGTGAGGAGGATCATGAGGACTGAGTGAGGCAACACACGAGAAGCTGTCAGCATCACACTTGGCGCATACTCGGTGTTCACTGCCTGCTGCCCATTCTCTGCTGTCGTATATAGAATTCTTACGACCAGGACAGATAGGGCTGAAGAGTGACTTTAGGAAGGTGTAGTCTTAGAAAAAGAAAATGGCGATTTCTTCTCAATCTAGAAGCACACTATTCTAGGTGTTAGGAAAAACTCTGGACTCTAATAAAAGATTTTTAAGACACGAACAAGATGTTAAGGGATTTGTCTCTTAAGCTGGCAGAGAGAGCACCATTCATGTGGTTATCTAATGTGGAGAGCTGATAACCTCACAGTTTCTTTTGTCATTAGAATTCTCAAAGTCTCTATTTTGTGTTAATTGTTGCATTTTTTTTTAACCAAAGCTAGAGTTTTATTATTACATCTCTGATGAATAGGGAGAGAGGTAATAAAATTCTCATTTTCCAGCTGTTTGAAAATCCAATTCTACTGTATTCTTATTTAGTTATATAGTCACTCTTAAAATGGGAATGGGGGGAAGGAGTGAAGTGTGATTGTAGTAAGGAAATGGCTCTGGTTATCACTTTGGCAGAGTGAATTCAGGATTGGCCCGAGTTATCAGTTCATTCATTAGCTACGCCTGGGGACTGTTGCTGACTCTGGGCACATAAAGGCTCCTCCTTTACTGTAAAACTTCTTCAGTACAATTTTCATTGTTGTCATTTATTTGTGACATTGATTGAACAAATATTTATGGAACCTACCAAATGCCCAGCGCTGTGCTGTGTGTGGAAGATCAACAACGGGCAAAAACAACCCACATTCTCAAAGAGTGTCCTTTCTAGTGGGAAGTCATACAAACAAATGATTTAAAGTGGTAATGAATGACTATAATAAAGTTAAGGGGAACCAAGGGAGGGCGCTTCCCATTCTGCCTGTCAGCAAAGACTGCACAGAAAAGGAAATGTTTGAGCTGAAAATGAGAGTGTCAGGAGGGTAGCCAAGTGGAAGGGAGGTATTTTCCAGGCTCTGAGGAAGCAGCACTAGAGTGACCCAGAGGACTGTGTGCAGGGATGTGTTAGTAATTCACTGTGCACATGAATTACTTATCCTTAAGGAATTCAGATCTTATTTTGCAGGGAATGGCAGCCATCAGAAATTTTGGAGCCGGAAATGAGATGATCAGATTTGTGCTCAGAAGCTCAGTGTTGAAAGGGAATGGAGGCTGAATAAGCAAGGTCAGCAAGGACATTGTAGTGTTTGTTGAGGGAGGTCACGCTGACAGCTCACACTTGGCATTTGTAGCAGAGATGGAGAAGGAAGGGTTCATTGCAGATCTCAGTTGCACGAGAATCAACATTTTCAGGTTTGGGGTACATTTTGAAAGACAGAAGAGAAGCCTAGGATGGCTCCCAGATTTGGGGTTTAGGCAGCCAGGTAGACAGTATTGCCCTACATCAATGTAGAGGATCAGAGACAAAAAAGATTTTGGTAATATGAAGATGATGAGTCCAGTCTAGGGCATAGGAAAGCACCTGTGGCCCAATCAAGGGGCACATTGAGGAGAGAGGACTAGGACATAGAGGACAGATGTGAGAGAGAGAGGATTCAGTGACATTAGAGCGGTAGTTTGAGCAGTAGTTATGAATGAAGTAGGTGAGGCGTACCTGGAAAGCTTGAGACTCTAGCTTTGCAGCTAGTTACCTGAGATAAATATGGTAGAAAAAGAATGGAGACTTTATTTTTAAATTTTGTTTTTTAAATTTCAGATTAATATGGGAATACATACATTACATTGTTTGCATTTGTAAAGCAGAGTCTGAGCTGTAGCTGTGTCCTTCACCCGAGTGTGCTGTTCCCTGTGTGCTGTTCCCTGTGGGTGGGACCTTGCTGAACCTTCTCCTCCTCCTTCTTGAATTTCATTGAGTATTTCTTTTAAGTGAGCATGTTAATCCACCAGTTTTGACTTAGTATTGAGCACTTGTGATGTTTGTTTTCCCATTCCTGTGGTACTTTATTTAGGAGAGTGTTCTCCAAATCCAGGATGGAGACTTTAAACAAGAGGCAAGAAGGACTGGGTGTGGTGGCTCAGCCTGCACTCCTAGCACTCTGGGAGGCCGAGGTGGGTGGATTGCCTGAGCTCAGGAGTTTGAGACCAGCCTAAGCAAGAGTGAGACCCCTGTCTCTAAAAATAGTCAGGCATTGTGGTGGGCGCCTGTAGTTCCAGCTACTCCAGAGGCTGAGGCAAGAGGATTGTTTGAGCCCAAGAGTTTGAGGTTGCTGTGAGCTGTGACACCACCGAACTCTACTGTGGGTGAAAAAATGTGGCCCTGTCTCAAAAAAAAAAAAAAAAAAAAAAAAGGCTAAGAAAGAAAATGTTGTGGAAATTGAGTAATTATAACAAATCTGTTTATTAAAAATTCCCCTATACTCTTTAAGTTTGCTTCTTTTGCAGAGAAATTGGCTCTGTAGAAACAGGGATAATGAGGGTTAAAACAGTATATTTTATTTCCCTTTATGCAGTACAAATTATCCTTTTTCATTAACCCCAGAAGATCCTTTGATATTTTATCTAACCTTAATGTGTTTTAAATAAAATGCCTAAAGGACTAAGTAGGTGAATGAAATAACAGTTTGTCAGTTTATGAATTGTGGTTCTATTAGATCGTCTACTAATGAATCAGGTGCGTATTTTGTCTTGATTCTGGATATGAGTAAAGGAACCTGTATTTGACCATCACAGTTTTATATTTGATACCAAAGAAGCATAGTTGCCAGATATTTTCATTGCTGTTTTTTGTGATCAAAGCAAAGACTGATTGCTTAAGTAAAAATTTTTGCTTATCTTTTTAAGTAAAAAGTTTTACTTAAGGCAATCAGTCTCAGCATAACAAAGTTTAAAGGCATTTATAGTTTTTCTACTTGCTCTCCAGACACGTATGTTAGTGCACATGATAGCATTTTTTTTTTTTTTTTGAGACAGAGTATCAAGCTGCTGCCCTGGGTAGAGTACTGTGGTGTCACAGCTCACAGCAACCTCAAATTTCTGGGCTTAAGCGATTCTCTTGTCTCAGCCTCCTAAGAGGCCCACCACAATGCCCAGCTATATATTTTTTTTTGGTTGCAGTTGTCTTTGTTGTTTAGCTGTACCAGGCCTGGTTCCAGTCTGCCAGCCTCGGTCTATGTGGCTGGTGCCCTACTGACTGAGCCACAGGTGCCACCCTTGATATCACTTTTTTACTAGTGTGACACTTTTTTCAATTTATTTTTTACAGCTTTTATCTTTTTTTGCTGTATGAAATTAGCAGACCCTCTCAATCACTTTCTTAATTTTAATTAACAAAAGTGGATATCACATTTTTATTACAAGGTAAATATAAAACTCTAGCAGACTTTGGTGGTTTGCCTATTCTGGGTCGTTCTCTTTCTCACCTTCTTCTCCCTGGGATGCAGTGGGTGTGGCTCTCGCACTGCAGGTCATTGGTTCCCTTTTTCTTGCTGGTGGTTAGTTCAGGGAATGGCACGTGCTTTGATTCTCATTTGTGGGGGGAAGTCTGCTGGAGCCTCAGAGCCTACCTTTTTTGCTGATAGCATGGGATTTGGAGGGAAGAGAATACCATTTTTAGCTGGAAATTGTTGGGTATACTTATGATGTCTGGACTTTGCTGCCTTCTTAAGCTCAGGAGACATGAGGTGACAACAGGCAGCTATGCTGGGCCTGGAGCACTAGAAAGATGAGTCTTAGTGATCTTGTTAAGCCACTGAATTAACCAGCTTGAGAGTGACACTACCACGGATTATGGGACATAGTGACTTTTAACCATTTGAACCAATTACTTTTTAACCATTTGAATCAAGAGTTTTTTCTTACTTACTGCTGATACATCCTACCCAATATACATTTCAGTTTGAATTAAGAAATGTATTAACAGAAAATAGATGGGGTGGATATTTAAACAACAGTTCTGACAGTTACCACATGTTGTTGGAGATATCCATAAACAGACTAATCAGAATTGATACTGACATAGTATGTCAGGTCAATGTCAGCCTGGGCATGGTGGACCATGACAGATCCTGAGACTTGCCAGGAAGTCTTGACTTAATTGCATTTCATTAGTATAAGTGAATTTTCATTATCTTGAGGATTCACTTTTATTTCTCCTTATCTTTTTCAGTATTATTAGAGGAAAAAATCCTTTAATAATCATGTGTTGACTTATAATTTTGAGACAGTGTCTCTGTCACCTGTGTAGAGTGCTGTTGCATTATGTAGCTCATAGCAACCTCAAACTCTTGGGCTCAAGCAATCCTCTTGCCTCAGCCTCCTGAGTAGCTGGGACTACAGGTGCCAGCCACAATACCTGGCTAGTTTTTCTATTTTTAGTAGAGAAGGGGACTGGCTCTTGCTCAGGCTGGTTTCAAACTCCTGAGCTTAAGCTATCCACTGGCCTCAGACTCCCAGAGTTCTAGGATTACTGGTGTGAGCCATTATGCCTGGCCCTGTCAAACCTCTCATTTGAAGTTTGCTGTATCAGGAAATGTAGCCGTTGTCTTGGCCAAGGTTAAACAGTGGATCACGTTTAGAGCAAAGAAATTGAAGAACCAAATTTTGTGTTGCTTACATTATTAAACTACAAATAAAGTCTATGCACCGAGTCCTATTGGCATTTCTGCAATGTATTTCTTTTCTTCATATGAAAGGTGTTGCTTTCTCCTCTGAAGGGTCCAAGGCATTACAGGATTAAAGGCCTTTGAATAAGAAAGTAGCCATGTCTGATAATACCAATACTAGCCAGCAGATTAAGTGTATTTTTTGCTTCTCCTTTTTATTTTCAAATAAGGTTTTAATATTCAAACATTTCATTTGTCCTTGACTAAGTAACTCATGTCAGTTTTTGTGGTTCCATTAATGCCTAAAAAGAAGGTCAGACTGCAGAAAGCAGGGCTGAACAGTATCTAAACTGACTGCTCCTGGCCTTTGTTCTCCTCTGACTGCATTGCCTTAAAACTGTCAAATGGAATTTACCACGAAGGGGATGCTGGGCCTCTCCTGCTCCCTGGGGACATGACTGCTTATGGAGGCGCCTGTCCTCCCTTGGGCCTGGCTTTCTCTCTATCGTTCTTGACCAAGAGTTAAAACTTCACCACAAGACCTTACGTGATTATCATATTAGCACACAGTATGTGTTCAATAGTGGCTCCAATTAAATAAATAACAGGGTGTACTACAAAAGTGAAGCATCCCAGTAATACGATGGAACTCATAAGCCTTTCTTGCGGCCTCCTACCTCTTTCTATGGCTGTCTGTCCTGTGAACAGGAAAGTATCTAATTGATTTCTCGGGTAAGGAAAAGGCTTTAACTACATACAATTTTTTTTATTATTGTTAAATCATAGCTGTGTACACTAGTGCAATCAAGGGGTACAATGTGCTGGTTTCATATACAATCTGAAACATTCTCATCAAACTGTTCAACGTAGCCTTCGTGGCATTTTCTTAGTTATAGTATGTAGACATTTGTATTCTACATTTAGTAGGTTTCGCCTGTACCCATTCCAAGATGCACCATAGATGTGGCCCCACCCATTACGCTCCTTCCACCCTAACCTCCCCCCTCCCTTCCCCTTCCTTGGCCCTTTCCCCATAGTCTTGTGCTATAGTTGGGTTATAGCCTTCATGTGAAAGCTAAAATTTAGCTTCATAGTAAGGCTGAGTACATAGTAGGGTTTTCTTCCATTCCAGAGATACTTTGCTAAGAAGAATATGTTCCAGCTCCATCCGTGTAAACCTGAAAGAGGTAACATCTCCATCTTTCTTTAAGGCTGCATAGTATTTCATGGTATACATGTACCACAGTTTGCTAGTCCATTGGTGGGTCGATGGGCACTTGGGCTTCTTCCATGACTTAGCAATTATGAATTGGCCTGCAATAAACATTCTGGTACAGATGTCTTTGTTATATTGTGATTTTTGGTCTTTTGGGTATAAGCCTAGTAAAGGAATTATAGGATCGAATGGCAGGTCTATTTTTAGGTCTCTAAGTATTCTCCAAACATCCTTCCAGAAGGAACGTATTAGTGGGCATTCCCACCAGCAGTGTAGAACTGTGCCCTTTTCTCCACATCTACATCAACATCTCTGGTTTTCGGATTTTGTTATGTGGGCTACTCTTACTGGGGTTAGGTGATATCTCAAAGAAATTTTGATTTGCATTTCTCTGATGATTAAGGATGATGAGCTTTTTTTCATGTGTTTGTAGATCATGCATCTGTTTTCTTTAGAGAAGTTTCTTTTCAAGTCCCTTGCCCACCCTGAGATGGGATCACGTGTTCTTTTCTTGCTAATATGTTTGAGTTCTCTGTGGATTCTGGTTATTAGACCTTTATCGAAGGTATAACCTACAAATATTTTCTCCCATTCTGAGGGCTGACTTCTTGCTTTACTTACTATGTTCTTGGCTGTGCAGAAACTTTCTAGTTTGATCAGGTCCCAGTAATGTATTTTTGATACTGCTTCAATTGCCTGGGGAGTGCTCCTCATGAAATATTCAGCCAGGCCAATTCCTTCAAGAGTTTTCCCTGCACTTTCTTCAAGTAGTTTTATAGTTTCACGTCTTAAGTTTAAATCTTTTATCCAGTGAGAGTCTATCTTAGTTAATGGTGAAAAGTGTGGGTCTAGTTTCAATCTTCTACAGGTTGCCAGCCAGTTCACCCAGCACCATTTGTTAAATAGAGAATCTTTTCCCCACTGAATGTTTTTAATTGGCTTGTCAAAGATCAAATAATGGTAAGTAGGTAGCTGGATTCATCTCTTGGTTCTCTATTCTATTCCAGACATCTACTTCTCTTTTTATGCCAGTACCATGCTGTTTTGATCACTATCGATTTATAGTCTGGTCTGGTAGTGTGATTCCTCCTACTGTGTTTTTATTTCTGAGTAATGTTTTGGCTATTCGAGGTTTTTTCTGATTCCATATAAAACGAAGTATTATT
>CAUYPK010133690.1:0-40193 GCA_963574355.1 Loris lydekkerianus | reverse complement strand
CCAGATAGATTCACAGCTGAATTTTATCTAACCCACAAAGAAAAATGGGTTTCCATACTGCAGAAACCATTTCATACCATAAAGAAGGATAAAATCCTTCCCAACTCATTTTAGAAAGTCAGTATCACCTTGATACCAAAGATACAAGAGTATAAAAAAAAAAAAAAAAAAAAAAAAAAAAAAAAGGAAACCTGTAGACCAATATCACTCACCAAAAATGAGGATGCAAAAATCCTCAATAAATACTAGCAAACCAAATTTAATAGCATGTCAAAAATATAATCCACCATGGCCAAGTGGGCTTCATCTCAGAGATCCAAGGATGGTTCAACATACATAAATTAATAAAGGTAATTCAACACGTAATTAGAAGCCAAAACAAAGATCATGTGATCTTTGATATCTATACATTCTGAAAAAGCATTTGACAAAATTCAGCACCATATTCTGATGAAAACCCTCAATAGCTCAGGCAAAGAAGGAACGTATTTCAAGATTATAAAATCCACATGACACTTCCACAGTCAACATCATACTGAATTGGGAAAATTTGAATCATTCCAGCAAGAACTAGAAAAAGATAGGAATGCCTGTTGTCACCATTTGTATTCCACATAGTATTGGAAGTCCTAACCAGAGCAATCGGGCAAGAGACTCCTGGAATAGATAAATAAATTCAGTGAAGTCTCAGTTAAAAAATTAATGTGCACTAATGAGTAACATTCCAATACACCAATAATAGTCTAGCTGAGAATCAAGTCAAAGACTTAATGCTATTTACAACAGCTACCAAGAAAAAAAAATACAAATTAAAAATATATACATACTTAACCAAGGAAGTGAAAGATCTCTATAAAGAGAAATATGAAACACCAAGGAAAGAAATCAGAGATGGACAAATGGAAAACCATATTATGATCATGGATAGGTAGACACATTATTATTATAATGTCCATACTACCCTAATTTATTTACATATTTGATCCAATTCATATCAAAATACCAATGTCATATTTCATAGTCACAAATAAAATGTTTAGGCTCGGTGCTTATGGCTCAGCACCAGCTGCATACAACGGAGCCGGCGGGTTCAAATTTAGCCCGGGCCTGCCAAACAATAATGGCAACTAAAACCAAAAAATAGCCACGTGTGGTGGGCACCCATAGTCCCAGCTACTTGGGAGGCTAAGGCAAGAGAATTGCTTAAGCCCAAGAGTTAGAGGTTGCCATGAGCTGTGATGCCACAGCACTCTGAGGGCAACATAGTGAGACTCTGTCTCAAAAATAAATAAATAAATAAATAAATAAATAAATTGTTTATCTGCTTCTTTTGGAACAAGAGCCCAAACAGCTAAAGGAATCTTAAATATATTTGGAGGCATCACATTACCAGAATTTAAACTATACCAAAAGCCTATAGTAATCAAAACAGTTATTGGTACAATAAGAGAGATGTAGACCATTGGAATAGAACAGAAAACTCAGGTATAAAGCCATACATACATTTTCTGACAAAGCTGACAATAATACACACTGTGGAAAAGATTCCCTATTCAATAAATGGTGCTGGGGAAATTGAATAGCCACATGCAAAACAATGAAACAGGTTCCATGTCTCTCACAACACACAAAAATTAATTCAAGATGAGGAAAAGAGTTAAATGTAAAGTATGAAACCATAAGAATTCTAGAAGAAAATATTGGAAAAAATTGTCTCGATACTGGCCTAGGCAAAGAATTCATTAAGAAGACCCTAGTAATAATGGCAATAACTAATATAGATAAATGGGACTTGACTAAATTAAAAGGTTTCTTCACCGCCAAGAAAATAGTCAACAGAATAGATAGACAACCTACAGAATGGGAGAAAATATTTGCAAGCAATGTACCTGATAAAGACCTAGCACCCAGAATCTATAAGGAACACATCGCAAATTAGCAAGAAAAAGATAAATGACCTCATTGTAAACTGGGCAAAAGACATAAACAGAAGCTTTTCCAAAGAAGATAGACAAATGGCTAATAAACACATGGAAAAATGCTCAATGGTATGAAAACCACAATGAGATATTACTTTATACCTCTTAGAATGGCTTTTATTAAAAAGTTCAGGGGTGGTACCTGTGGCTCAAAGGAGTAGGGCACCAACCCCATATACCAGAGGTGGCAGATTCAAACTCAGCTCTGGCCAAAAAAAAAAACAAAAAACAAAAAACAAAATAAATAAAAAGTTCAAAAGCAATAGATGCTTGTGTGGATGCAGAGAGAACGGAACACTTTAGTACAACTTCTATGGATGACATGAAAATTGTTCAAAGACGTGAAAGTAAGCCTACCATTTGATCCATCAATCCCACTACTGATATTTATCCATAGAAAAAGAAGACATTTTATATAAAAGACACCTGCACTCAAATGTTTACTGTGGCACAATTCCCAATTGCAAAGATGTGGAGACAACCCAAGTGCCCTTCAATTCATTAGTAGATTAATAAACCATGGTATATGTATACCATGGAATAGAACTCATCCATGAAGAAAGATAATGTAATGCCTTTTGTTAACAGTTTGGATAGAAGTAGAGACCATTATCCTAAGTGAAGTATCTAAAGAATGGAAAATCAAACACCACACGTATTCATTATTAAATTGGAGCAAACTGATGAGCACACGTGCACAGAGGAAGGTAAAATTCATTGGAAATTAAGCATAGGGAAGGGGGCAGGAGAAGATGGGTAATGACCTACATAATGGGTACAGTGAACACTATTTGAGTAATAGGCACACTTACAATCACCACTCATGCATTACTAAAGCAATCCATGGAACCAAAAACATTTGTATCCCTGTAAAACCTTGAAGTTAAAAAAAAAATTAAAAAAAACCAACTGTCAAGTAAAAATGAATTCCGTCGAAATATTTCTTAGTCTTAAAATTCTGTGCGATAGCAGGGCTTACTTGAATGTGTTGGGTTCTTGTGTATTGTTCAAGTAGGCAAAATTCAGTACTTGTAGACAGAAAGATTTGCAAGAAAGTGATTCCAGTTTTAAATAACCCACATCCATATGACTTTAAGAAAAAAAAAAAACTAAACAATAAGATGAGTTAAATGTACTTAGCAATGAGTTTGCTATTTAATGATATGAGGAAATGAGCCAGATCTTTGATATTATTTACAGTTGTGGAGAACATTTTACATGGAATTATTCTGAAGAAGTGTCAGTTATTCAGTTTACTGTGACAGAGGGAAGAAAAATATGAGGTACACATCATTTCCAAAACAAGCGAAAGTTGTTCTTTTCACAAAATTAAAAAAAAAAAAAAAAGAGGAAAAATAAAATGATAATGTTTTCTTGGCAGGGAACAATATATTATTTCCTTTACTGAAGCATTTACTATCTCAGTTTTAAAAACACCACAAAGATATCATTTATACATGGAGAAATAGCCTAAAAATCTCTGAGATATTTAGGCTCCTTATACAGCTGGAAAAGAAGCCATTAAGAAAGAAAGTTGAATTTACTGAAAAAAATTCTGCCCTGGGGGGAAAAAAAAAGAATGAGAAGTGGGAAAATTAAGTCCCCAAGGAAATTAATGAGCAAAATGTATTTGAAGAACTAATTATCTCAAGTAAGAAACCCAGAAAGCTCTTCAAACACTGAAATGGAATTTTTCCCTTGTAAAGCTCTGTTAACAGTGAGACAAATAATTTCCTGCATTCTGATCTTTATTTAAAAAGTAATCTTTTCATCACCTTTTCCAGTAGAATTATAAACAAAATACATCACACTTAAAATCTGTCAAATATTAAAATGCATAAAATGTATTGATTAACCTAGAAATTAAATGGCTAAAGAAAAAAAAGACATTATATTTTCTATTTATCTAGTCTTGAGATTTCACAAAGTCGAGTTTTTAATAAATTATTGGTTTTAATAAAGATAATGCCAAATTGATTTTTAATTCTAACCCAGGTATATATAATTGGTTATTATGTCTAGTCAATGGAAAATTTAAAAGAAGTACTCTATCCATTGTATTGTATAATACTTGGAATCTTATTTTCACAACAAAGGCTAGGATTTTGCACTGCACACATGCTATGTTGTGGGGGGTATAACCATGATACCTCGAAGACACTTAAAATATAATGTTTAAATTTCATACTTTAATGCCTGAATTTTAATAAAAGATGCAGCTCAGAGCAGTATCCTTTATAGCTTGCAGGCCAATACTGATATGAGCTATTTTCCTTCTCTTAAAGGGACACTAATTACATCACAAGGATTGTGAAGAAGTTTTAAAGAACTAAAAGTTGACCTTCATTTGATTGCACATCCCATTACTAGGTATCTAGCCAGAAGAAAAAAATGATTTTACTGCAATTATTTATTGATCAGCACTTGTATGCCTAGCACTGTCCTTATGAATAAACTAGGATTATGGAGGGTGTTCACTAAACATAAAAGAAGTTAAACACATTGAGTTTCACCAAGGAGCTCATACCTGTCTAATAGAAAAACAGACCTGGATGAAATAATTTCAGAATATTTACATAATTAGCATTAACAAATTCTCAAGAGAAAGTAATAAAAAGTCAGCTGAAGTAATGTCTCCCTTGTTAGGCTATGGGGCCATCAGACTCAGGGAACGGAGGCTTCTTTTAAGTGCTTATATAAATTAAGGTTTCTATTAAGATCTAGAACCAAAAGGTGGTATAGGCCTACTTTTTGCTTTGGGATTGTTTGAGGTTTGACTCCCAAACCTCATTCATTTTGGGGCACTAGAGCGTAGGAATTTTTTGTAAAATCCAGTTTCCTTGAACATCACTCAATTAATCTATAAAAGTTATTTCTAAAGTTCTACATGCTAATTACTGAATACTTTGACATAGACTTTTAAAACATCTTGTGAGCAAATTAGCCACATTCAAAACTGGATTTCTGGGTAAGATATTTTAAATGCTAACTAATTATGCAGTTAAAATTAATTTTGTTATGAAAAATTATCAAAAATTTTGCAGTTGCAGCTGAAGGTGAATGGCACGTTACTTCAATATGGATGATGACCATCCAAGGATTTATCAAGGACAGAAGCTGACAAACTTTTGCTATAGAGAGCCAGATAGTGGAGCTCTGTTCTAATATAACTTTATCAGAGAAAGAGATGGCAGGCTAGTGTTAGGCTGCAGTTTATATTTAATGACCCTGCATCCAGAATGTGTATTTTATCTGCTTACTATTCAACATTGATTTAATGTCCCAAACTTTTGATGTTCCACGTTAACTTATAAAAGTTGTCTGGTATAGAGGAAAATAATTTCTTTCCAAAATATCTATTATAACTAATAACTCCCCCCAATACAAGATACTGTAGTATAGGAGATTAATCAGTTGTGTACATAATACGTATATACACTTAGCTTCTCAAATATACCTCTCTCCAACAGTTTATATAAAATATTTCAAAATAATCACAGAAAAATACTTATTTACATTAAAGAGGTGGTAGACTTTTAATTAAGAATTTATTGATACTGGGTTCACTACTCCCTAAGAACCAAACTAGATAATTTAATTCATCTTCATTTTTTCCTACCAAGGTCAGTTATATTACTGACCTGATTTTTGATTTTCATGAAGGCAATTTGACCTAGAGAATTCTCTCAAATTGTCCAAATGATTTCTGTATCAGACACAAAATAAACCCAGACTTGAAGGTTGTAATGAATATTGGAAAACCCTTTAAAATCAAGGGCCAGCCTCAGCGCCTGTAACTTAACGGCTAGGGCATCAGCCATATACACCTGAGCTGGTGGGTTTGAACCCAGCCCCGGCCTGCCAAACAGCAATGACAAATACAATCAAAAAGTAGCCGGGCATTGTGGCAGGCTCCTGTAGTCCCAGCTACTTCGGAGACTGAGGCAAAAGAATCAGTTAAGCCCAAGAGTTTGAGGTTGCTGGGAGCTATGATGCCACTGCACTCTACCGAGGGCGACAGCTTGAGACTCTGTCTCTAAATAAATAAATAAATAAATAAATAAATAAATAAATAAATGTAAAAAAATCAAGGGCCAGAAACTAATCTCTATCTCTATTTCTGTCTCTTTGGCTCTGTCTCTCTCTCTCACCGTAGAAAAATATACAAAAATCACATATAAAAATTATCACTTTACCAATAATTTACCAAAGTGAAATGTTCCTAATTTTGATAATTTTAAATATGGTTAAATTTAATTTTAGGATAATATCAACTCCCTATGGCATCAGTAAATGTTGTTAAAATTCCCTTTATTTGAATTGCTAAAGAAATTAATGACCAATTTGGGTTGTAATCTAATAGCTTGGCATAAGGTGGTATTTAATAGCTTAAGAAATAATAACTGATATTAATTTCTACTGATACATTTATTTGCCAGGCTAAAAATAATGTTGCTAAGCAATGATTTAAAATACAAGAAATTAAAAAAAAATATATATGCCACCCTAAAAACATTAACAATTAGACTGTATCAAAAACTTTCTGTTAATTTTGTCAACCAATTTTGTAACTGAAAACTGGAAATCATGATAGAGGTCATCTAAACCCTTCCCTGAATTGTTTGTTTTTAAACCTTTTTTATAAGAAAAACAATGGAACAATATCTTAATCTATCTAATTGTGTTTATTTATTCACCACCCGTCTGAGCGAACATTAGTATTCTGCAGAGCTTTGGAGCAATATTGAACAGTGGTCATGGAGATATTTCAGATATACTTTGTTCTTTAATGATTCTGCCTTTGCACACAGCTCATTTCCTGAGGGACAAGGTGATATTGGCAGAGCAGCAGAAATGGAAATGGTGTTGAAGTAACACAGCAAGCAATGGAGCTCTTTGGGGAGAAACTGAAAGAAAACACAAAGCTTAATTACAGTTGACTTATAGATAACAAGAAAAAGGAAGGGTTAGAATAAGTATTTGTTATTGATTCACGGCCATTCTGAACATTAAAATAGCTTTTCAATGATACAAAATTATAGTTTTCCATGAAAACACTGCACATAAGAAATTAGTGTCCACAAAACAAGCCAGATAGAAATCAATGTTTTTAAAAGGTATGCTGAAAATAGAATACCTATATCCATGAAAATTAAAAAAAAAAAAAGTGTAAGGCTCTGGTATAAATGCTGTATAAAAGCATTTGAAAATATGGAAAGATGTAGTTGTTATTACTTCAAATAGTGAACCTTATATTACATTTTTATGTAGGTAAGTATATTTGTTAAATGCGTAGAAAAAAATGCTGATAGATTCAGTTAGATTAGTAAGGCACATCTTACAACTAATTTTTAATAATTGAAAATGCATGAGGAAATTAAACACAGCGAAGTGTTGGGGAAAGGGCCCAGGTTAAAAGGTGGTATGAACTTGGGAAGATTGAGCACTATCTACGTACCCAGGTTTATTCATCTGTAAAACAAATACGTGGACTGGGTCGTAGTATGTTTTTCTTCCAATCCCACCCTTTCTCTTATGCCAATAACGACCACTTAAATTAGAGGTATTTTACTATTTTTTTATTTTCATGGTTGTAAATATTCTATTTTAAACGAGGTTGTCATACATTCAAGTTCAATATTTAGTAATTGTTACTTTACTTATTTAGTTTCTGTAGTTAAAAATTACACTGTGTTATATTGGTTTAATAATACTTTAATATAATTGCATTGTGTCTCTCTTTTCCCATAGGTCTTAAAACAATATTTAGTTAAACATAGTGACATTTCAATCCGAAAATAAATGTCCTATCAATAGAAAATATTTTGTTTTCTGTTCTAAAAACTAATAAAATAGACAATTAGAGCATATGAACAATTTCAAATACATTTAGTAATCAGTAAAATTAAATTATAATAATAAGAATATCCATTGGCTTGCCTACCAGGCTGTAATTTTTAAATGTTAATCAAAGATTCTGTTGGGAAAATATTACCTTAATAAACTTCAGTTAATCTGCTTTATAGGACAGTCTGAGAATCCTCAATATTGAATGTGAATATTCAAAGATGGAACTATTGTATTTCCTACAGAAATATATTTAGACAAAGATATGTGTGGAAAACTTAATTATATCTTTTATTGTAATAATAAAATATTAGATAGTAGTAGGGAAATGGGTAAGTGATTTATGGTATATTCTATTCAACTATATGATGAATAGTAGGTAGTTATCAAAAGATATATCTGATCTTTATTGTACTTACCTGAAAATATATTGAAAATACTCTAAGTGAAAAAATGTAGTTAGTTAATAATGGATTTTTCTGACAAAAGGATTGGAATTATGGGTGAAGCTTGGTGAGAGAGATTTTGAAATTTTTACTCTATATGTTCAATTTTTAGAAGAACTTTTACTATGAATCTACACTCATATTGTGATACATGTGAACTAAAATAAATTGTGAACTTCAAAAGATACATTAAGACATTCATGAACAATTTTGCTAAAAGTTCATTTTATTTTGTAACTCTGATCTCCTGACCACTATCTGATAATATTATTGATGTTGCCTATAATAATCAAAAATTCTACCTGATTACTTTTGACTCATTAATTTTAACTTTTTATTTATAGATAATTGTAGATTCACAAGAAGCTATAAGAAATAATACAGATAGAACCTGCGTGTCCTTTACTACAATGGTAATATTTGCAGAACTATTGCCTCATTAACTTTTATATCAACAAAATATTAAATACATTTTTAGGCTGGGCACCTGTAGCTAAGTGGTTAGGGCACTCGCCACATGTACCGGGGCTGGTGGGTTAGAACTTGGCCAGGGACTGCTAAACAACAACGAACAGTTGGGCATTGTGGCAGGCCCTGTAGTCCCAGCTACTAGGTAGGCTGAGGCAAGAGAATCACTTAAGCCCAAGAGTTTGAGGTTGCTGTGAGCTATGAGGCCCTGGCGCTCCACCCAGGATGACAAAATAAATAAATAAATAAATAAAATAAAGGAATTTTTACAGTAAATATTATGCTTATAGTTTTCAGTGTATAAAATGACTTTGACTTTGAAATAAAGATATGCAACTTTATATCTTATCTTTTAATAGAAATTTTCATATGTATTCACATATTGCAAGAAGAGCTTCTATGAAGCCAATGTTCTTAAACTCAATAGTGAACAAACTTTTCAATTGTGCACCATTATTAAAAACTAAAACATAAAAAATGCCTGTTTGTGCTATAGTACTAATACAAGATAAATAGTAAACATAAAATAGGAAAGTGAGGGGATAAGGAATAAATTGATATATTTAGAAAATGTGCTTATTTGTTAATTTATGCTAAATATCATTTGAAATTTATTTTAAAAGTTATTTTATGTTTTTGAGTAGTCTTATTTATATTCAAAACTCTTTTCCTAGTCCTTTCAAATATGCATTCCTGAAACATGCATTCCTGCCAGAATTAGAAAAAGAAAAAAATTTCTACAAAACACAAAGGCATATATATATTTTTTTTAATTTCAAAGTATTATGGGGGTACAAATATTTTTGGTTACATGTATCACTTTTGAATGCTTAAGCCATGGTCGTAAGTGTGCCCATCACCTACATAGTGTTCATTAGGTAGATTTTTACCTATCTCTGCCTCCCTCTTCCTCTTGGTTTCTGTTAAGTTTTACTTCTGTCTAAGCATAGTTATGATTTAACAATTAAAAAAAAAAAAGTTAGGATATGAAAAACCACCAAGATGACATATATTGTTGTTGTTATAAACACCCATTTACTGATCAAGGGAAGTAATAAAAACAGTACATCCAAAAAAAAAAAAAAATGGAAAAACAAACACCACATATACTCACTGTTAAATTGGAACTAACTGAAGATCATGCATGTGCTTGGAGGCATCTTATTTCTGTTGTGTTTGAATGTGTGCACATGTGAGCACTTAATAGCCATTGCAAACACCTGAACTTAATTAGAAATGAAGGCATGAAGATGGAAGAGAAAGAAAAGAAAAGCAAATTGACAGAATGAAGTCCAGAGTGGAAAGAAAAAGGATTCAGATGAATGAGCCGTAGCTAAGAGTACCTCTTCATCTGAAGCTTCATCTGAAGCTAGGGTAAAGGCTCAGATGAATGAGCTGTAGCTAAGAGCACCTCTTCATCTGAAGCAAGGGTATTCTCTGAATACCTCATTTTAGACCAAGTGTCTCATCGTACATGAGAAAAATTAATAAATGTGGGCTCACTGTGATTTAAGAGGAAAAATAAGTATCCACCAAATCTGTAGTCTTTCTTCCTTCCCTTCCCTTCCCTTCCCTTCCCTTCCCTTCCCTTCCCTTCCCTTCCCTTCCCTTCCCTTCCCTTCCCTTCCCTTCCCCTTCCTTCCTTCCTTCCTTCCTTCCTCCCGTCCGCCCTTCCTTCCTTTCTTCCTGTCTTTCGTTTTTACAAAAAAAACTTAATTTATAAACTTGTTCAGATGTTCATGGCTTATTGTAATTGTTTCTTGCTTCTTAGTTCTTGTGAGCACAATTACTTTCTATGTTGACCAAATATTTTATAACACTGGTGTCTAAGTAGAGCTTAGAGTTTAACACTTTAAGACACAGATTTCACACTTTCCTTAGTCTGTATATTATCTCATATTTGTTGCATTTGTTTGTCACAATTAAATTCTTTGAAAGTAGATGCTAAAAGATGTGTAATAGAAACCAGCACCTATGAAGGGAAGAAGAGGAAGCAGGATTGAGCAGAAATGCGAGTTCAAGAGCTATGTAGGCTCAAAAAAACCTCAACTAACTTTTTGGGAAGCTCTAAGGTGGCAATGTCCATTGCAGAGTCCTGCTTTGACTGGATGGCCAGGCCTTTATACCACCTCCTCATTCCGTCACTCCATGAAGACTGACCCAGGAGGGACGTAACTTCTGCCAAGGCTATAGCTGAAGCAAAATCCGAGGAAACCGACTGTAGAACCCTGTGTGTTGGCCTGTGAGAGTGTTTGATATATATTGAATATGCCTAGCCAGCCTCTATCCATTACATTCCTCAGTGAAATATTAAAATTATTTTATTTCATCAGTCTTTGTACATAATGTCTCCATTTGTGTTTGCCTCCAGTTCATCTCCTACCCCTAATTTACCAAAATCAAAATAAGCAAAGTGATTTTCAAAATCACACCAGAGTATTTTATTCTAAAAATTCAAGAAAAGAATATACAGTCATTTGTATACACGTTGGTGGATTCAACCAATTGATGGTCAAGAATATTGAATTTTCTGTGTGCTCAGTAGGACATTAGATCCAAATGATGAGACTTTGTGATGTGTAGGCCTTGTATTAGGTATTATAAGTAATCTAGAGATGATTTAAAGAATATGGAACATGTGCATAGGTTATATGCAAATATACCATTTTATGTAAAGGATTGAGCATCTATAAATTGTGATATATAGATTGTGATTCCAATATTCTTGGAATCAATCCCTCAGGTTTACCAAGGGAAAACTCTATCCTCACAACACAGAGGTCCTTGCTGACTCAGTGGTTAAGGAACCAATGTCAGGGTTACTGACATTGAACAATGAACAGCTCTGGACAGAAAACTAGACCACAACACCATCTAGACCTGTAGACTCGGAAACTCTTGGGTGAACTGACAACATATGTATGTTAAAAAATTTCCTTGGTTTGTAATAACTAAGAAATCACTACCCCTGGTACTATCCCATAATAAGCTGTATGTAAGTTCTGAAGGTGAAACAAAACATGGAAATTGGGACAGAAGATAAAACAGAACAAGCACATAAAAGAGGGCGTATATCATTAAAAGGAACACAATATAAAAATGAAATATTATAAAGTAACCCAATCTGTTCCAGAGCAACATGATCAGGAAAATATCAGAAACAAGACTTGAAAGTAAAGGTGAACAATGCTCTCAAGGTAAGGATTTGTGCCCATATTCACCTTGGTAATATCCGTAACCTTGCATGTACTGGGGGATCAATAAATATTTCCTGGAGTGAGGTCTTTGAAAGTAGAACATGTAACTAAGTTTATGCAGAAATAGAGAAAGCAATAATGACACTTGCTGGTGACTGTTCCAGGTACGCAGTGGAGCCCATCTGGTGTACCAGATGCTCAGTGGTTGATTGGCCACATACGTGTGGGAGGTAAAAGGCATCTCTTTCCAAAAGGGCCTCCAGGAAAGAGGCCAAGGCAACTATGCCAGGACTACTCCGAACCTCCATCAATGGCCTCACAATTATATTGATTTTCCTAATTTAACAAGAAACCTTCCACACATGTGTGGATAGCTGAATGAGCTGCATTTTGTGGTTTAAAATAAACATTTAAATGTTTTTGATAAAAGTAAATTCATATTTAGTCCATTATGCAAATCTTTGCCATTTGTGTTTGTCATGCCTTTTCTTAAACATACTAAAGCAGCAATATTTTCTGTAACTACTTAATTACACAACATTTCTGAATTGATTCTCAATTTTCTATGAATTAAACGTGAGTAATCTATGCATTTCCTAAGATTCAAATGTTTTATTTATCTCTGATTATATACACAGAAGAATCGTGAAAATAACAACTTAGTAAATTGACTCTTTCAGATTACTAATTCCTCATTTACTCATAGAAAAAGTTTTGAAACATAGGTATGTAAACTGTGCTTTATTTTTCCTGTGTCTTCATAGACTCGATGTCATACCATTCTGTTACCAAAATTAAATATTAAACTTTGGCAGAAACATGTTCATCTTCTAATTCTAGAACAGTAACTTAAACACACTAGTTTTCTTCCCTTTCATATCCTTTGCCCTCTCTTCTGAGACTCTCTCTTTCTGTCCCATACACACACACACACACACACACACACACATAAACACACCTGTCACAGCCTGCAGACACACAAATTTATTTTGCTACAGTATAGTAGATAGAGCATTAGTTGTTTTAATTCTAAGGGAAAGCCCATTAATACTGAGTACATAAATCTCTCAGTACCATGTTAATTAAAGGCTTTGCTTTAATTCTATCAAGTCCTCACTGTAACTCCAGGGTGAACATTATTGTTCTTCTTCTCACAGATGAGGAAAATCAAGCCCAGAATGTTTCTGTGATGGGTTCCAATTCACATGGAGGCAAGTCTGTCAGTCTCCAAAGTACATACTTAGTCAGATGTTCTGCTATTTTCTAGTCTATGAAATACTGGGTATTTTTAGAGGAAGGGAAGAAATAGGGACAATATTTCTTCCTGAGGCTTGGTGATGTATGTATATGCCTATCCATTGTGGAGTCTGCACAATTCTGCCTAATACCCAATAGAACATTAGAAATGGTCAGGGATGAAGCTAACACTGAGATTTTTGGGTAGTAACTCCTAGTCAGTAGAACCTGGGATTCTGGGAAGAATTCATTGTAAGATGAGATGGGATAGGGTAAGAGCATTGAGTGTGAATATAAAAAGTAAAATAAAATTATAAAAGATGACTGGACACATTTCATAAGAAAAGAAAATGCTAGACAAAATTCACTTTGTTTTATCTTTGTTAAACTGTTTTAAGAACTGTATATCTTAAATGTAAGAACACAGGATTCTGGGCTCAGGCAAAATTATTAACTTACCTTGAATTCTCATAAAAGAAAACAAAGCATTGCCTTAAATCAAATAGACGATTATATTTTTTTCAAATAAAAATACTACCTGCTGAAGGATATTCATAAACTGTACTTTTTCAATATTCTAAACATAGTCAAATTCCACTTCAATGAGGGAAATGAATTCTAACCTTTAAGGTTTATTTCAGAATAGGACTGAAGGAAGAAAAAAAAAAAAAAAGAAAAAACAACAAATGTGTCAGGTTTGAACACCAGCTATGCTATTAAATAACAACTTGACCTTGAACAGTAAACTCTTAGAAATTAGTTGGCTTATCCATAAAATGGGAATAAAATTTACAATCTTCCTGAGAATTGGCCTACTTAAATAAGATAATATGAAAGAAATCAGCACTGTACAAGCCACTGGTATATGACATCTGTAGCATTTTATTATAAACTATAGAAATTAGGATAGGACTTATTCTAACCAAACAAAGAAATAACTATGAATCATATTCCCAGATTTCTGCCAACATTGATGTATAAGTTTTGATGTATAAGCTTTTCTTCTCTATCAGATTTTGTATTTGTCTTCCTGGATCGTGCTGTGATATGATTCTAGTTGTGGACAGAATGGTAACAAGAGAGTCTTGAGCATAAGCATTCATTTGTGAGCGCCCCCCTCAGGTCAGGTTATTCTGAGGCCTGGTCTCCTTAGAAACAAGAAATCCCACTACTTCCATTGGCAAGGGAGACTCAGGGCAGACTTTGTCTGCATCAAACCCAGTAAACACTAGATCAATTATAAGAATCTACTCTCTCCCAAAGTGTTCTAACCTTAATATGGGATTTGATGAGGCTGTGAATTCAACTTGGTATAATTGTGCAACCTGTTCAATTAAAATTTGTGTTTGATTTTAATCAAGACCAGGCCTGTGGCTATAAAGAATAGGGGTTTATTTTAGAATTGTCTTGGAATTTCTACAGTTATCTCTTAATTTGAGCTGAGAGTTTAAAGTGTTGAGCTTGTTGTTTTCTTTTGGTGAGTAATGCAAGTGTGCTCCTTGGGATCATTCTGACTGCCTTTAACAGTTGAGTGAAGCAGTTACTTGGTCCCCCAAGGAACTTGCTTTATTTCTATAAAGCACAGGCAATAATGTGATTAATCAGGATGCATTTGCACCATGTGGATTAGTAGCCTCTCATTTACCTTTTGTAAGAAGCTAAGTAACATGTTCTTAATCAAAGACATGACAAAACTGATTCCAATCCTTCACGGGTAAAGGTCTCTCTTTTTTTTTTTTTTTTTTGAGTCTTAACCCTTGATACCCATGTCTCAATCAGCCAGTAAGATATGACCAATGAGGTACACACCATAATAGTTATTTAGCAGAAATATTTTGACATAAAAAGTTGAGTAGAGATTGTAAAAATTTTAAAAAGGCAAAAGAGAACATTAAAAGTATCATGTAGGCAGTAATTGCAAGAAGTATCCAGCAACCTTAGGGCTTAATGACAAAGGGAAGAGTTTGAAATTATTAAAAATTAGACACATAGGCGGTGCCTGTGGCTGAGTGGGTAAGGCACTGGCCCCATATATTGAGGGTGGTGGGTTTGAACCTGGCCCTGGCCAAACTGCAACCAAAAAATAACTGGGCATTGTGGCAGTTGCCTGTAGTCCCAGCTACTCAGGAGGCTGAGGCAAGAGAATCACCAAAGCCCAGGAGATGGAGGTTGCTGTGAGCTATGATGTTACAGTACTCTACTGACGGTGATAAAGTGAGACTCTGTCTCAAAAAAAAAAAAAAAAAAATTAGACACATGAATGTGGGCATCTTCAGATAAGAAATTCATACACCTGAATAGGAGGTACTTAAGGGGTGCTGCTGGGATCTCTGAGGGAGTGTTATGAACCTTAGTGTGTGAGCACTAGAGAACATGCAAAGTGCCATTAAGGCTGCTGAAGAAACTATCAAAGAAATATTCCCAAAGTAACAACCGGAAGAGTGGGAAGGAAAAAGAGGACTTGAAATGCAACAAGAAGAAGAGGTGTGAATCTTTTTTTATTCTTCCAATCTTTTTGTCTCTTTCTGAACCCTTCTAATTGTTAGCGTCTAACATGGAGCAAGTTGGCAAAGCAAAGATATGGTTGGCCTAGTCCCAGCCATCCATACTATCCCAGAACACATGATGGGTATAGAGAAAATCACAAGTGAGAGGGGAAATTTGACTTGTAAAGTAAAAAATGAAGTACATGTAATTTACATATATGGGAGAATGAATATATCTTTCACTTATGTTAACTTAGACCATTTTTTTTTTTGTAGAAACAGAATCTTATAAAGAGAAGTTAACTATTTTTAAAATAGGTGATTTATTCAATAAAATATGGAATTGCAATTGGAAAATTATATAAATTATATAAATAATATATGTTATTTATATAATATATAT
This sequence comes from Loris lydekkerianus, assembly GCA_963574355.1. Classification (NCBI taxonomy): domain Eukaryota; kingdom Metazoa; phylum Chordata; class Mammalia; order Primates; family Lorisidae; genus Loris; species Loris lydekkerianus. Next base: position 24,131 of record CAUYPK010133690.1, on the reverse strand, counting down.
AATTAATACATATATAATATATATAATACATAATAATGGTAACAGGTTAAAATATAAACTACAAGTCAAGATGGAAAGAGACTATAACACTTTAAGAATAGTATTTTCATACACAGTAAAGATGAAACAAGAAAGTCCAACAATTTTCCTTGTGTTTACTCTCCACTTCACACAATCATTCTACGTGGATATTTTTATTTGTTAAATCTTCCTAAAATGATTTAATATTCCCTTTGTTGGGGCGAGTTGTATAATGTTTTCTTTTCCTTTTTTGTTTCAGGTCAAATCTTTTCTACTTTACTTATAAGAAATATTCAAATCCAGAACACTAGGAAAAAGAAGCAAAATATGGGGCAGGGATGGTACAATCAATGGTTTGAATCTGGCTTTCCATAATGATACAGTAAATCCTAACCTTTTGGAACCTAAGAATATGATCTTATTCAGAAATAGGGTCAATACATACAGAACTGGATGATCTGACCCCACCATACTTGACTTCAAACCCCTCCTCTTTTAGACTGCTTTCCTTCCAATACAATAAAACTAGTGTGGAGTCAGTGTTCTCACTACCCTTGTTTTCATTTTGTTTTGCCTGTACATATTTTAGATTCTGGATACATAGAATGATACCTTTTATGATGAGTCTTATTCAAATGTTACTTGCTTTTCCTGAGATCCGTTATGTATTTGGAAGGGTGTATTACTGATATACTAATTGGTATTTGTTTTCAGTATGCTACTTTTGCCCCATTTCAAGATATTTCTAGTTCATTAGTGTTTGCTAGCCCCAGAGAAAACATTATATGACATCACCTGTCTCTGTTTTCTCTAATAGTCTCCGCCCATTTTCAGTGACTGCAGGCTGAGCTAGATAACCTGGGTGAACCAACTGACAGGACCCGAAAGAGAGAGCAAGATTCAGAGGAGGAGGATGCATGGAGGAATTGGAGAAGCTAAACCATTGAACACAAGCTCCCCATTTTTGTCAGTTGTCCTGTGCTTACAAGGATGGTTCTGAAGCAGTAAAGCCATTCCCTGGGAGATTACTTTAGGCGGCCATGGTGATAGAACCTGGGCTTTGCACATAAAGTGTCTGAGTCTAATGCAAGCTTTAAGAGGCAGCAAGTAACAGGGAAAAAAGAACGAAGTATAGCACAGATCATACGTCGGATACATTCTTCCTGCTAGTATTTGAGACCATATGAACAAAATAATTAGTAATAAAAAAGACACAGCTATCAGACATCTTTCATTATTTATATTGAAACACTGAAATACTATTTATGCAGCAGTTTTTTGCTTCTTTTAAAAATATTTTTCATTTTCAGTCATGCAGCGAGCAGAAAATTTCTGTTATTTTTGGCTAGGTTTTCAGGTTCATGATATAACGAATAGATTCCTTAAGATTCTATTTCGATGCTTCTCCAATATTTTGCTTCACTACATGGTAGGATAAATAATTTGCTATGTATTTAGTGTGAATCTACATACTAATTGCTGTGATTCGGCAAAATTCGTTTTATTGCTGTAATTTTTGCTTTGGTTCTGGAAAATGGCTTTTTGCTCTTTATTTGGCCAATAAAAATCTTCTATGAATTCTTAATGAGATACATATGGAAGTTCATCAAAGGTTTATTTCTCCATGGTCATATTTGATGCAAAATACAAATAGCAAAATGTCATTTATAGAGCCACCATTGAAGAACAGGAATAAATGTCCTGACAGACTTTAAGGTACACAAAAGGAGGGCAATAAAATTGGCTGCATTTCAAATAATGGCAAGGTTATGATACTGTTGACAGAGATTCTTCACCCATCTGTGAAGACTGCTTCATGCTGCTGAGTGTTAATAAGCAAGTCTTTCCACTCTGACAGTACCAAAACTAAAAATACGTCACCTTGTGCTTCATTGTAACCATTATTTTTAAATAAGCATAATTTTTTACATGTGAAATAATTCCTTTATTACTTGGCATGCTTTAGCTAATAAGAAAATAGGTAATTCTCTGTTATAATCACTAACATTCAGATAAAAATACTTAATCATACATCCTCTTAGAAAAAGTTTTTTTTTAATCCCCACACGACCAAGGCTAAGTGGTACGATCAAGATACTAATGGTTTTCTTCTAAAAAAACAAAACAAAAACATTGTAGTAAGGTGAATAAAATATGAATAAAAAAATCATGTGATAATAGATAACATTTTCATAAATACATACAGTATAACAATAGGGCATACATTAGGAAACACAACCTTGTCAAATATATTATTCTTTGTATTTCATTTTTACTGTTTCCAGAGCTCAAAATTTCTTTGTAGGTTCAAGTTTCTGTCTGAATTCATATTCTTTCTGCTTGAAGAACTCCCTCTAACATTTCTTATATTGCGTCTACTGGCAATGAATTTTCTCAGTTTTTGTCAGAAAAAGACCTTATGTGTGTTCATTTTGTAAAGATATTTTCACTTGTTAGAGAATTCTGCATTGACAGCGTTTTTCCCCATCTCTTTGCTAAAATTTCCCTTCTTTTTATGTATTTGTCTGTTATTTATTTCAGGTCATTTAACACAGAAACCATAATTTGTTTGAAATTTCAGACTGGTGCTTTAAACATCTGAGTCATCTCTATTTCTGGTTGTGTTGTTTGATATCTTTGTTCTTTGATAAAGTTTTCTTTGCACACTTATTTATGTGTCTGTCTCTTTTTTTTTTTTTTTTTTTTGAGACAAAGTCTATTTCTGTTCTCTGGATAGAGTGTCGTGGCGTGCTCATAGCTCCCTGCAACATCAAACTCCTGGGCTTGAGGGATCCTCCTCCCTCACCCTCCTGAATATCTGGTACTATAGGCATGTGCCACCCTGCAGGGCTATTTTTTCTATTTTTTTAAATATATATTTTCAGTAGACATGGGTCTCACCCTTGCTCTGGCTGGTCTCAAACTCCTGACCTCAAGTGATCCTCCTACTTCAGCCTTTTAATGTGCTAAGATTACAGGCCTGAGCCGCTGTGCCTGGCCAGTGTCTCCTAACTTTTCATTGATTGCTGGTCAATGGATGTAGAATAGTAGAAACTGAAGTAAATAATTTTTTTCTTCTGCGAAATGAACTCTGTCTAGAAGAGTAGAATTAACTTTTGTTGCTAATTTGGTATCTTTTAGTGCACAATAAGCTTCGAATTTTTCTAGGAGTGGTCTACCACTGCCTTAAGCTTATTGTATTGTCAGAAAGGCTGAGGATTGCAGGAGTTTTTCTGTGTTTTCATGTTCTTTCCCAATCCATCAGTAATTTCAGCATGTCTGTACCAAAGAAAGTCTTTCCCAACCACCTGCCTTTCCCAAAGTGGTAGTATTTCCTGATGCTTGCTGGGTTCATGAGAAGGAATGGGGCTGGTGAGTGGTTGGTGCAATCTCATTATTTGACAAATGTTGTTACTGAAATTTGAAGTGAGATTTCCTATGTTTTCCAACCCCTCTTTCTGATGCAGCCAATCTATTATATTTATGGCAAGTCTTGTGTCTAACAGCATCCGGCGCCTCCCTCAAAATAGGAAACCTATGGTATATCACTATAGGCTTTTGGAAACCATGGATCCTTTATACTTCTTCTCAAAGGATTTTTTTTTTCCTCCACCATTATGCCAATAATGACAAACCTGTCCTTGTATCCTTCCACAGACTTAATGTGTCTTCCCAAATTCGTATGTTGAAATCCTAGCCCATGAGGAGATGCTATTAGAAATTGGGACCTTTGGGGGGGAAATTGGGTCTTAAGGAAGAAGCTTTCATGAAAGGGACTCATGCCTTTATCAAACAGGCCAAAGAACTTCACCCCGTCTACCAAGTGAGGACACAACAGAAGATGGCCCTCACCAGACATTGAATGTGCTGGCACCTTAATCTTGGACTTTCTAGCCTCAAAAACTATAAAACATACTTTTTTAGTATCTCTTAGCTACCCAGTTTATGTACTTTGTTATGGAATCCAGAATGAACTAAGACATGCCCTCGGGGTGACAGCATTTCCTTTGGGTACCCCAGACATTTAAGGTGGTTGCTCTGCCTAACAGAGGGATCCAGGTAGTAGGTAAAGTTTCCTGCCTCTCCCACAGTGGCATCCCTATGCATTCCTGAATAACCACAGCCTTTCCTCCTGTCATATATTTTACCTGGCTGACTTAACAACCTTTCTTGTGAAACTGGTAGAACTCAGTAGAAAAGAATTTGCCAATGTATGTGAAATCTTCCATGGCCTGCATCTTCCTAAGTTTCTAACTGCCACATGCCTCACACTTGTCCTTTATCAATTAATTGCAAGTTTATTAGTATTTAACACACTTGTGTAAAATCTAAGCCACGTCACCTGAGCTCTGCTTCAGATATTTTTCTTCCTGGAGGAGCTTGTCCCTCCTTGTCTTTCATGCAACTTCATTGCCCAATGATCTCAGGTCTCTGATGGCTTGATGGAAAATTAAGATTTTTGTACTTTATCTACCTTTTTTTCATTACAGGAGTTTATCCAACTGTTGTTGCTCCTTAGAAATTTTTACAACCCAGGCAGAAGCTGAAATAGATTAAATTTTCGGAATATCAACTTTGCCACTGATTAAGATATCTGAAGATAGTTACAATTGGGGTATGTACAGGCATGCATCAGTTCACTTGGGGATACATTCTGAGAAATGCATCACCAGGTGATTTTGTTGTTGTACACACATAACAGTGTCCTTTCACGGGCCTTACTGTGTGCTGAGGCTATACCCTATCGTTACCAGGCTCCAAACCTTTACAGCATGTTAATGAACTGAATTCTGTAGGCAATTGTAACACAGTGCCAAATATTTGTGTATCGATGCCTATCTAAACAAGGAAAGGTGTAGTAAAAGTATGGTATAATCTTAAGGGGCCACTACCATGTATATGATCTGTTGCTGACCAAAGCATTGCCAAGGGATATGCTATGCTCTGCCGTATGACCTAAGCATATCTTAAATTATTAATTTTTTCTTTCATGACTTAAAGATACTTTATATATGTCTATACCTTAGGTCAAATTGTTATAATAAAATTATAGTAGACTTCACTTTAAAAATTTCCTATTTTTTAATAAGCCCTTCACTAATGTCATAAATTTTGGGCTGAATTTTAATCTATGAAAATGGATACCAACACAGTTAGTGAGAGTGAAAATTTTTGGACATGGGGAGACAATTTCTGTTATTCTCTTCTTATATGCTTCTCCTGGGTTTATAGCCCTGAAAAGAAGTTAGCTTCTCTAGTCAATGGATTATGGTTGGAGGAAAACAGAAGACAGTGCGAGGGTGAATTAAGTTCCATAAGGGTCCTCAGTTATTGTGGACAAAATTATTATGTGTCAAGCACATTATACAGAATATGTCTTTGAACACTCTGACAAGTGAGTTTCATGGGTGTACTATTCGTTATCACATGACAGATAACTCTGGTGGTGACTCTTTTTCCCTCCATGCCAAGTTTACCAGGGCACTTTCTCCTGCCATGGTGCCCATGGTCTAGGTCTAATGGGCATCCATGTGGACACACCATATGATGCTCTGTTTCCCTAAGGAGTTCCCTTCAGTCAGGCTCAGATCTCCATGAATGTTGTAGAAGTTCTTATATCATTGCCCAGGTATTTCACTGCCTTCAAGTGTCTGGATGAGACAATCATCAGTACCACTATACAACACATCAGTATTTTTTAATTTTGGAAAATCACATATAATATTATCAAGGATCTTAACAAAGAGGAAACCTACTTCACTTGTCAGGTTCATCCTTTCTCATAGAAACAAACAATATAGAGTTGATTACTCTTGTGTATAAGGGCTATCTAAGTTTTGGGACAAAAACTACTGATGATTCCCCAGGGTTGGTATGTTTGGTATGTAGACACTGGGAGAATAGACTTTTTAATTTTTTGCATGATGAATGGACCTTTGGGAAAATGTGACCCCTTTATACTTGTAGTAATTAAATTTACAACCAATATTTCAGGGAAGAAATAAGGTGGGATGGGACGAGAATCAATATACTTTCAAGTCTATGCTGAATTCAATACCTTTCTTAACAATAATGCACTGTTATTTCCTTCTTTTTTTTTTTTTTTTTTTTTTGAGGCTGAGTGTTACTTTACTGCTCTCAAACTCTTGGGCTCAAGCAATCCTCCCTTGCCCCAGCCTCCAGAGTAACTGGGACTCAGACACTTGACACAATGCCCGGCTATTTTACAGGCAGGGTCTCACTGTTGCTCAGGCCGTCTCGGACTCCTGAGCTCAGGCTATCCATCCACCTTGGCCTCCCAGAGTGCTGATTAGTGGTATGAGCCATCGTGCTCAGCTCTATTTTCCTTTTTATAGATCTTTCTTAATAGATGTATTTGCATAGTGGGCCTCAGGGAAATAAGTGATCATGGCTCATTTATTAAAACAGAGCTAGCTGTTTTTCAATTGCCACTTCAGGTAGGACTAGACTAGTGACTTTATTACTTATTTGTCTGTAAGTTAGAAATTTTCATTTGCAATTATTAACAAGTCAAAACAAAATAGATGTTGGTGCAGATGTGGTGAAAAGGTGACATCATGTACCCAGTGTTTGTGGGAATGTCAACTAGTATAACCCTATGGAAAACAGTGTGGAGATGCCTCAAAGAACTAAAAATGGACCTACCATTCAATTCAGCATTCCCACTATTGGGTATCTATCCAAAGGGAAAGAAGTCAGTTTACAAAAAAGACACCAGAATGTTTATTGCAGTGCAATTCACAATTGCAAAGATATGGAATCAATCTCAGTGGCCATCAACTAGATACTGAAAACATAGTGCACACACACACACACACACACACCCCTCATGGAGTACTTCTGAGCCATGAAAAGGAAAGAAACAATGGATGTTACAGCAAGTTGGATGGAACTTGAGACTATTCTTCCAAGTCAAGTATCCCAAGAATGTAAAAACAAATACCACATGTTCTCACTTATAAAAGGGAGCTAAATGATGGGTATATATGTTCATAAAATGGTATAATGGGCATTGAATACTAAGAAGAAGGAGGGAGATGGGGGTGAAGGATAAAAATCTACTCATCAGATATAGTGTATGCTATTCTAGTTTCAGGTACACCTAAAGCTCTGATTTCAGCATTATACACTCTATGCATGTAACAAAAACAGATATACCCTCTAAATCTATTAAAATAAAAAATAAAAGTTTCATTTCCCAAAATGGAATATATTATATTAATTCTAAAAACTATCTCTTTGTAGAAATATATGCATTCAGCCTTGTGCCACTTATAAAGATTAAGACTTATCCTCAAAGTGACAGGCAATATACCTATCATTTTCCTTGAAGTTTATCTCTTGGGGCAAGTAACAAGTAAATAAAAGTAAAATAATCTTCTACACACAGACACAACTATGTTGAAAACAGTATTTTAAATACTAATGTTTATAGTAATATTCCTAAACTTAGTAGGGGAAAACAGAAGAAACGAATCCAGTGTGTATAAATTAGAAATGCAAGAACAGATTTTTATTTCATATCATACTTAATATGAATAGAAGGTGTAAATCATATACTTAAATTTATGTTTGAGGAACTTTAATTTACACCTTTGTGATAAGAAATTGGATTAAAAGAAGTAACATACATGCTATATTACGATGAGACAACTCATCCCAGAACTGTTTACAAAAACATCTTGGACTGCTCTATTGCGTATCAATCAGATAAAAATTTTAAACCTCAAATTATTGGATTTATTCAGGAGATAGGCTTAAAATTCTTGCTCACTTATTACTGAAAAAATTTTCAAAGACATTGTACATGTATTTTAAAGAGGTACTATTTGAATCAGTGACAATGAAAAGTCAAAATTTGGAGATTCTATTTTGACTATGTATTAGCTAATACAATTGTATATTGGATTTTAATGATTTGTCCCTTCTTGACTTTGGGAGTCATAAGGATCTATAGGTTACACACAAAATAAATGTATCTGAAAATGGCTATAGGAAAATTATTATATTTTCTCTCTCTTTTTAAATTTCAATAGAGGGTAAAAGTGCAATTTTGTTACATGGATATATTGTGTAGTGCTGCAAACTGGGCTTTTCATGATCCATCGCCTGAATAGTGTACATTGTATTCCATGGGTAACTTTTCATCCTTCACTCCCTTTCCATCCTGTGTGTAATCTTCACTGTCTACTATTCCACTCTCTGCAACCAAGCACGCCCATAGCCTAGCTTCCCCTTATAGATGAGAGCCTTGGTACTTGATTTTCCATTCCTGAGCCATTGCATTGAGGATAACTGCCTACAGTTCCCCCTAAGTTGCTGTGAAATTTATTGTTTTATAATTTTTTATGGCCAAGTAGTATTACACATTTTCTTTATCCACTCAACACTTTGGTTGATTTCCTATTATTGCTATTGTGAATTGTGCTGCAGTAAATACATGAGTACAGGTACCTTTTTGATATAATGACTCCTTTCCCTTTGGGAAGACAACCAGCAGTGGATTTCTGGATCAAATGGTAGATCTAGTTTACTTCTTTGAGAAATCCCCATATTGTTTTCTATGGGAGTTGTGACTAACACATTATTACCACCAACAATGTATTTCTTTTTTACCTTATCCTCAGAAACATCTACTATTTTTTGACTTTTCAATACTAACCATTCTGACAGGAGTAAGATGTATGTCACTGTGGTTTTAATTAGCATTTCTCTGATGATTAGTGATGTTAAGCATTTCTTCATGCTTGTTGGTCATTTAAGAAATAAATTATTTCAACTCTTCCTGTATAACTTTTCTCAATAATTACTATTTGCATAACATTTTTGCAATTTTGTTTGGTATATGTGTGTAATGGCATCATTGATTATGAACCAGAATATTCAAAGCCTATATATTCTTTTTATTTATTTAGCATCTTTTTTCCTGTGTTATCTAAAGTATTTTATGTTTAGTCAAAAGTCCACATTTCTTGGAAATTAATGAAGTAACAGAAGAATAATGTATTACTAATGTGACAATAATTCTTACTTAGAATCACTGTTTATGTCTCAGTTAAAAGAAAAAGAACTAAAAAGCACCAGTTTGACAAGAAAAAATATTAATCTAGTAAAAAATGTCTTTACTATAATAATTGTACATTTTTTTTTTTTAGTTTATGAAAAAAAAATGCAGTATTCAGTGACCTGATGTAAATTTGAGGATTTGTATTTGATTCTCACTAATGGAGGGCACATATAATCTCTTCACACACACACACAAACACACACACATGCATACTCACTGACAATAAATATGAGAGAGGCAGTGCAGAAACAGCAGCCGGGAAAGTGGCTCTCTCCTTGGAGCACCAGAGTTTAATTCTTGCCAAGTTGTGTAATTTTAGATATGTTATCTTCCCTGTGCCTCCATTTGATATAAAATAAAGAAAAAATAGAACTATGTCATAATGTTATGAAGATTTTGAGAGAGAATACACGTACAAAGTTCAGAACAGAACTTGACCCATAGCAAACACCTGATCAATGTTAACAACTACTATTATTATTTTCTGAATCAATTAAAATTTAATCCTGACTATAAAAGCATAGTCTTTTTTTTGTGGTAAAAATCATTCTGTGATTTCATAGCAAACGCTGTGGTGAGAGAATTATTCCTTCCGTATGGAGGGATTTTTTCGAGGCCTATTTTTCTATATTAAGTGCATGCAGGGATTGAATATATTATTTATTATTATACATCTCTTGATTGGTAAAATCTTAGCTTACTTAATGTTGCATTACTGAGGTTCACATAAGGTTCACCGAGTTTCTCGTTGCTCTTAGGAAATGAATAATAAAGCACTTTACACACAAATAGTTCTTAACAAAAGCTAAAGGCGAAGACAAACTTGAAAAGAGAAAAGCTGCATCTATGTCCTGGCATAAAGGCTCCAGGAGAAAAAGATTGTCTGGAAATACACTGGGATAAGGTTCAGTGAGGACAGTGCCAGGGACAGGGCCTTCTGAGCACCCAGCAGGCAGACAGTGGAGAAGGAGTGCTGGCTCTCCCTGTAGGAGCTGCTGAGAACCTTTTCCCTGGAATGTACACTGAAGAAATGACAAGTCTGTTCAGTAAAATCTCTACTGTGGACTTAAGGGCTTAATTTACAATTGCTAAACAGTATTGCTTTGACAACTGTTAGGGTGTATCAGAAAAGATAATAGCAGATGATTAGTATCTTTAAATTACATTCTATTAATAAAAAGATATAACCCAATTCCTAAAACTTCCTTATATATTAAACTTTTTCCTAATTGGATTTCTATCAGTAAAGCTCAATGTTTAAAAATGATAAATGATATTAAAATATTAAAAATATAACTTGTATTTTGAAACCAATTTTTCAAGTTGCTATAATGTGGCTTTAGATAATTTATTTTAAAATAAAGTTAATGCAAAAAATCTTCATAAGGTAAAAAAAAAAAAAAGAAATAATTTACATAATGAAGAATACAAATTTTCTTTTGAGAATTTTTTTCTATTCCAGCCAATGACTCTATTTTTCAAGCAAGAGACCATGTGGTGTAGTGCAGATACCAGTGTCTTTGGGAAATTTGCTTCAATTACTTCATCTTCCTGCAAATTTGGGCTCCAAGCTTACCCCAAATATAGCATATGTTCACACTTTATTGTAGATCAGTTTTGACATTTAAGTTTGAAAATTCATCCTAGAAAAAAATGCTACATACCTCATTGATGAACATCACCACAGTCACCTTCAAAGTATTCCTCTTGGAAAACTGTGCATTGACACCAGTGCCTAGTTCACCCTTAAAAGCAATTTGGGACTTTTTTTCTGAAATTATCATCAAGCTGTCATAGCTCTGCACACAAAAATATGCAACAACAATAATGAATGCCATGCAGTAAGACACCACCACACCTCAACACAGTTGTGATATACTATGGTTATGAAGACTTACTGAGTTGTTTGCACAGTGCTGCCAATGTAAGTGCACACTGGTGGGTTTAGCAACTTAATCAACAGGCCTTGAATGATCACAACTGTGATGGTCATAGCTTCGTATACTTAATAGAGCAAAAGCAAGTTTTTTTTTAAGACAGAGTTTTACTTGTCACCCTCAGTAGAGTTCCCTGGTGTCACAGCTCACAGAATCCTCAAACTCTTGGGCTCAAGCCATTCTCTTGTCTCAGCTTCCTGAGTAGCCAGGTGCCTGCCATAGCACCCAGCTATTTTTAGAGATGGGGCCTCACTCTTGCTCAGACTGGTCTTGAACCTGTGAGCTCAGGCAATCCACCCACATCAGTTTCCTAGAGTGTTAAGACTGCAGGTATGTGCCACTGTGCCTAGCCATATTTACTATTCTCAAAGATGCTTATCTTTCACAACAATATAGCTAAAGAGTTGTACATAGCAATCTACTTCACTTATTTTACTGATTACCTATGCTTGTTTTAATGGAAAATTATAATTAAGATAGTCAGCCTGACATTTATTTTTGCTGTTTCCAATATATATATATATTTTTTTAACAATAGATTAGAGGCATGATGACAAATTAGATGAGAAGACCCTTGGGAGAATCTGGGTGAATTTATCAAGAGAATTACTTGGAAACTATGTATGCCTTGAAAGTTTAGAGAGCTAATGTCGACTTGTCCTTCAGAAAAATGTTAAAAATATATATGCCAAAGAAAAACATGAAAGTATCCATTACCAATGGGCTCTGTCTCCATTCATTTTGCTGTTGTTGTAGCATAATACCACAGACTGTGTAATTAGTAAGCAATAGAATCTTATTTGGCTTACTGTTATGGAGGCTGGAATGTCCAATTGCAAGGACCTGCATCTAGTGAGGATGTTCTTGGGGTGTTATTCCATGATTACAGGGCAGAGGCCATAAGATATGCATGAGAGAGCAAGAGAGCAAGAGATGGTCAACTTCGCTTTTACAAGGCACTCCCTCCCTCCATAAGTACTCCACTCCAATAATAAAGATTTCAATCTGTTGATAAGGGGAGTCCTCACAACCTAATCATCTAATAAGGGCCCCACCTCTTAACACTGTTGCATTGGGGAAGAAGTTTCCAACACACAAAATTTGGGGGTCACATTTAAATCATAGCAGGCTCCAAAAACAAAGTGTTAATCAACACTTCATACACATAGTATTTTTCAATTGGACAGCAGGAAAAAATAGGATATCTATTTTTTGTTTTCTTTTACATCACTTTATAAAGTGGGAAATTTAGTTCCTTGCTGGCTATTTGTCTTTGTTATTGTTTTTTTCTTGACATAAATTATCTTATATTTTGTTACTTATCTACAAATATTCTTTCTCTATTTCTTGTTGGTTTTGGACACTCTTTGTTAAATTAAGAAAATTATAATGATTCTGCCATAGGTGCTGTATTCTTTTCCTCAAAAGTCTTGTTTTTCTTTTAGTTTATTTTCCCACTCAGAAGAATTTTGTTGTTGATTTTGAGATGTCAAATTTCTATTATGATTGGTTTCTTGAGTATTGGCAAACTTATAAACGTTTTTCTCCTTCAAAGATTGGGAAAAGTGTAGGTAACATAGTATGTTTTGGTACCTTAATGTGATTTTAATGTGATTTCTGTCTAAATTTCTGGCAAGAGCTCACACATGAAGCAGGTTCAGTAATGTTGCTGACTATTGACAGCCAGGTTATTTGCTGCTGTGCTTGGGAATTGCCTGAAGCATCTGCTAGTGTATTCTCCAGATTTCCTCTTCTCTTTTATCTTTCTCACTTCTTTTTACCCTCTCCATTTTAATGGACATCTAATAATGTCAGTAATTGCCAATATTTAAATAATATGGATTCCCTATCAATTTAGAAATTGCTGACACTATTCTAAATAACGTTCACTTTCAGGGTCAACTGGTTGCTGTTTATAATACTGATTATAACTTTTTATCACCTACGTTTTAAAAATTTCTTTCCTTTTCCGAGAATTAGGGCCAGAAGAATAATGTGTCTAGATAATTTATTGTCAAAATTGTGACACATTTAATGAGAATAAAGGGGGTGCTAAAATAATTAAAAAGCATTAACTGATCATTGGGACAAATTGAGTACATAATCGGCCCACCATATGTATTAAGAGTTATAACCATTATGATTCTGTTACAATGCTGGAAAAAGAGATGAGTAAATAGCTTTCATTTAACCCAGTATGGAAAACACCCCAGCCTGAAACTATCATCCCCATTTATTTTTTTCTTCAACTCTAAACTACCATTTCACTTATCTTTTCATCCTTCTTTAAATCCACTTGTTAGAATTCACACACTTCAGTTCCAAATACTGAGCTTACTGATTCAGACATAGTATTGATAGTTGACAAATAATATTTTGAAACTTGGCTCAGTTTAGCAACTATAAGTACTGAAGTATGAATGCACCGGGGTGACCAGCTATTACAGTGTGAGAAAAGGCAACATGTTGGGTTAAATTTTGTACTAGAATTCTCTGCATTTTGAATTCAAATGTTCCAAGATCATTTTCAATATCATTATAATTTTAATGACTAAACAAAGCCTGAAACCTAGAGAACAAATGAGTTACTAAAGATTACCTATTCTGTTATTTGCAAATTGGTCTGAGATGTAAGAACAGAAACCTAGATTAATAGGATCCAGGTAGCAGTAACATGGACTCTCATCCCTACTCTTTTCATGTGTAAAGAGCATGTCATACTCCTTACACATGTAGTAGAAAGGGCTGTGCTGAGAGCCTGCTACTCTCGAGACATTTTCTTGAATTATTTAATTGACGATTTCCTCCTGTTTTCCCCATTCTTAAATTTTGAGCATCCTTAATTTAATCTGGATTGGTTCTCTAATTTTTAAATTTTTCTTTTCATCTCTTTGTTTCCCTTCTATTTCCTTTCACTCTTCTCCTTTTTCCCAATTCTTCGCTATCTAGTAGATTTCCTTAACTTTGCTACCCATTTTTATTTTATTTTTGTTTAAGCTTTAATTTCCAAAGCTTCTTTTTTATTCTTTAACTGTTTACAAATAAAATCATGTTCTTTTTGCATAGATGCAATATTTTATCTTATCTTTCTAAGAATATTAGCAATTATGTTTAAGTTTTCTTTTTCCTCTTTTTTTTCCACATGGTGTTCTGTCTTTCATTTATGAGGCTTTCCTCAGATGTCTGGTAACTTTTGTCTGTGTAACGGCAAGTTTGAATTAAAAATAAGAGTTGAAACACATCCTTCTTAGTAAAGTATTGCAAGAATGGAAAAGCAAGTATCCAATGTACTCAATACTATTATAAAACCTATACATAAACACTTACATGCTCATATGAACAATAAAACACAAATATAGTCTAGGAAGGGTTAAGGAAGGTTGAGGGTGATTGGTGGGAGGATGGAGGGTATTTGGTGGGATCTCACCTAATGTGCACAACGCGAGGGTGTATTTCAAAAGAACTAAGAGCAAATTTTAAATGTCTTACCACAAAAAATTAGTAAATGAGGTGATGCTTATGTTAATCAGTTTGATTTAAGTATTCTACGTTGTATATCAAATCATCAAATCATACATAAGTGTATACAGTTATGATTTTAATTAAAAATTAAATAAATAAAAGGCATAAGGCAGGAAAAAAAAGAGGCTTAACTCTCCATGTTGAAAATAAGAAAATAGACACCCCATTCCTTCTGCTTGTGTTTTAAGAAAACTTGTTAGAGGAGTTCTCTCTCTGGTTCTTTGAAATACACAGTATATATAAATCTTTTTAAAAGCTAAGCCACCACCTTTATCCATCATTTTATAACTGTATTAATCAAGATGGCAGCATCCCTATTTCCCTTACTGTGAACGAGTGGGAGCCTAATTTGGGTGGAACCCTGCTCCAAATTGCAGAACTATTTCCTGTAATAAACACATGAGAAGTTTATTTTTCCTTTGAGTAAACCAGTTGTCAAAAACAGATGGTCACCCCAATGACCAGGTGAATTTAAGATGAACTATGCGTGACAAATGGTGCTGTCAGTGCACCATTAACTTGAAGACCAGTTATCGTTCACCCTGAGAACATGTATGGAATGGGTTGTGCCTGATGATGTAAAACACAGATGACATGAAGTCTCTTAGTGGACTACCAGTACTGGGTGCCATATTCTAGCTGTATTATTCAATAGGAAAGAAAGCTCTTTTCTTCTTCCTCTTTTATATTTGGGAGACATTTTTTGGTCCAGAAGAAGATTTTGTTTTTAATACTATTTCTCCAATGCTAAGTACTCATGTGTAAAAGTGTTAGAACAAGGACACAAGAAAAAACTCTGAGTGCTGCTAAGGCCAGTATGTTTTGAGTTTTTTTGTTTGTTATTGATTATGATGGGTTGTGTATTAAGAAATGCTTGGTGCCATTTTTTAAAAAAGCTTTCTTTACTCCAAAGCATATTATGAAAATGTAGCATTTTTCAAATTTAGGATTTAAAAATATTGCTCACATTTAACATTGAAAACTAGATTCTTTGAGAGATACTGAATGCAAATCTTTACAAATTCTGAAGGCCATTACCTTTCAACTGAAATTTTCTTGCCAGCCATGTGAAAATGAAAAAGATGAAGATGTCTTTAGAATACAAAATGTCGAAAGTTTGCTTCCTGCATGCTCTTTGTCTAGTAGCTACTGGAGTATGTGTTTCACTCAAATAAGAGTATAAACCTAAAAGTGAAAATCAAGAGCTCCAAACACATGAGGGAAAAGGAAGGAATTCCCAAGATAATGATGGGGAAGAATTGCTGTTCTCTGGGGCAGCCAGTTCAGATCAGAAGAAGTTCAATTAACAGTGTCCAATATGGCTTAAGGTATCACATCAGAAACTACGTTTCTCTCCTGAGTGATTATATGGGTAAGGAGAACATTGATAGTTCCTATGATGAAGTGTACAATGAAGGTTGTGTGTGGCTGACTAATAACAAATAAATTAAATACTAAATTTCTAAAACAAATAGTTTCAGTGATCTTGAAATCTTTTTTAAAAGGAATATTTTGGCCCGAATCTACTTATCCCTCTTGTGTCCAAAGCAGAGAAAATGCACAGGTTGGGATTTGAGGAGTTTGGTTTATATGAAATATTTATGATGGGAAATACAAGAGGCTGAACACTCTGGCTGCCTGTAAGGGAGATGTTTGTGTAGTCTGGAGGAAAAGAATATAATTAATGGAAGCTTAACTTTTCACTTTCTTCCTTTCATTTCCTTTAGGAGTTTGCATCATGTGCTTTTGTTACTTATTTAAAAATAAATAATATAGAATTAATTTACAAACAGTTGCTATAAAGTGTTGGGATGCCTAGATAAGTAATTATAATTAAATATAAATCATAAGACGGTCACTAACTGCTTTTGTTTAATCTCAGATTATAATCAGTTTTCTATGAATTTGGCATTCTTATTTAATTTTACAGATGAAAAATTAAGGCTTAGGGATACTTAGATAACTTATCCTGGTTTAAGACCTGAATTCACGCCCTCTGCTCTACCAATGGGCGATTGAACTAAACCATCACTAAGACTTCTTCCAAAAATGTCAACAATATTTGAATATTCATTAAATATTTATTAGTTCTTTCCTCTAAACTGCCTTCATTTAGAGTCATTGGGCTTCATTTTCCTTGTCTAAAAATTAAATGCAATGTACCCCTAATTTTTGCCAAGCATCAATGCAGGAATACATGCAGGCCGAAGCCTGGTTGAGACTTTTTATGAGTCACTTTATTAGTCAATTTATGGATTTTCCTCGTAGCCCCCTTGGTTTACATACTCTCTGTACACGTGCCTTCCTTATTTGGAGTTCTAAAGTGATTTAAGTATTTTTCAATGATATTAAACTATCACTTAAGTGGTACAAACCTGCAGTCTCTAACCTTTTGCTACCAGGGACTGGTTTCACAGAAGACAATTTTTCCACAGAGTTGGGGTGAGGAAGGCATGAGATTCTCAGAAGGAGTGCATAACCTAGATTCCTTGTATGTGGTTTACAGTAGGTTCCTACTCCTATGAGAATTTAATGCCAATGCTGCTGTGAAAGGAGAAAGAGACTAGGCAGTGATGGGAGTGATGGGAAGAAGTTGTAAAAACAAATGAAGCTTCCCTTGATGCCTGCCATCACCTCCTGCTGTGCAACCCAGCTCCCAACACACCACACACTGCTACCAGTTCATGGTCCAGGGGGTGGAGACTGAAGGTATATACTGTCTCAACTAGGTGATGATTTTCTTTTAGTTGCATTATCTAAGATTTTATAGATAAAGAGGTATTAAACAGATACATATTAATCACCTACTTACATGTCTGGTATTGTACCAGGGCCTGGCATGAATAAATTAGCATTTGAAACTTTTGTTTCATAGTAATTCTTTGTCATTCTATCTTCCAATGTATTTATACTTAAATTATATGGATAATTTACAAACTGTAAGGTATTACTTATCTATAAATTCTTTCTGTCTCCCTTTTACTTTCCTGGTAGAAGACCACAGTGATTCTTTAAGCTGGTATTGATGAATTGAACACATATGGATTTAACTTCAAGGTGGAAAATAAATCTTTTCAAAGCAATTTTGGACCTCTTTTTTTGGAATGGCCATCAGAGCTGTCCTTGTACTGGGTCTGACATTTAAGTGTGCAAGCTCATCCTTAAAAGGTGCTTTGAAGGGTGGACGTCAGTGCATAGCTTTCCCAGGTGAGTACTTGGAAGGTGACCACAGTCATACTCAGCAATGAGGTATGTAGCACTTTTTCTAGGATGAGTTTGCAAACTTAATTGTCTGACCTCCTATGTGTTATGATGCTCAGTTTTATATCCCCCTGGTTGTGCATGTTTTGATTTCAGCTTCTCAAATTTGTGCCAACCTCAGTCTAGGAATCTATGCAGTCTGCTGTGCCATGGACCAGCCATGACATGCAGTGGATTTACTTCCTTGTGGTCTGGTGGTGCGAGGAGACTGGAGAATTATTAGTAGGAGTTATGGAATATTCGTATAGAGAAATAATAGACACAAAGAGATAGTTTTAAGAGTAGCAGGCCTCAGGAGGTGGCACACACTTCTTCGTGAGGCTTCCGGTATGCCACCCCAAGTGTCAGGCTGGCTCTGTATGTATTTCATACATCAGTGTTACAGTCATAAATCTCATAAAAGCAAGGCAAACAATTCCATCAAGGTTCTTGCTGTGCTTGCATTCCTACTAACTAGACTAACTCTACAGCTGATTACCTGTTAATTAACAAGAATTTATTTGTTGCTTTTTACTGCTTCAGAGTATAATGGTCTTAATGTACACAGTCTTGATAAGGAAGCCAATCAGAGGCCAACTCAAGGACCAAATCCTAGCTGACCCACAGCTACACACCACAGATGTGATTTTTCAATACTCTGACAGCCCTGTGTCCAAACAGATAGACTCCTCTGGCCCAATCAAGGTGACAGGAGAAAGGAGGTCTTTCTTCTCCTTGTCTGGTCTGGAGCAAGTCTTCCTGAGTTGGACAAAGTTTAAATAATTCATTCTTAACCCCCCAAAACCACTCCCTCAGAGCACACAGCCTTGGCCTGGCAGAAGGCAGATTCAAAGCCTTCAACCAGCTGCTGTGCTGCAGCTGCCAGAGGAGGGGGGATATACACATGTTAGGCTGCAGAAATATGAAAGTGACAAGATCTCTCACTTTGTGCTCAGAGCCCGGAAAAGCAGCCCAAATTGAAACACTCATAACTGTCTCCCTTTGTCTAGACTTTGTTCTCTATTCCTAATAATTATAATCTTCTAACAATAATTGAGTATTACTAGCAATGCAAGCACATCAAGATATGACTCCTCCCTTAAGTCTTCCCACATGCACCCTTCTCTGCTGCAAAGAAAACCCCACAGCCTGAGGTCCATTGCATGTTAGAACATTATTAGCTCTGCTGCTGCTCTTCCCATTTGGTGATGTGAAGTTAAATTTAATAGCTTTCTTGTTCAAAACAGAGCTATAGGCCCAAGAGAATAAATTCTTTCTGGAACAGTTATTCATATCCAAGGTTGTGCATGTGGTTCAATATGCTGTTCTTTAATATTAATATAATTTACCTGGTTGTAAGCCAGCATTAAATTCAGGAACAGCAGTGAAAGAGAATATGGACCCCAAAATGTTCAAGAGTAAGTAATTAATCATTAAGTTGTGTGAGGCATAGATACTTCATATCCTGAAATAAATGAGGGGATCTTTTATTAGAATCTGTGCACTCACTTTTGTATTAGTGTTAAGAATTGGTTATGATTTAGAAAAAATAAAATCAGGCATTTATGTGGTTGCAAACATTGTGAGAATGAAATAAAATTGTGAAATAATCATTCAAAAGAAAAGGTAGTTGGTGCCATCCCTGTTAGCATTTAGAAAATTCTAGAATGGAAAGAGAGCTTTCTCATCTAAGCAGAGGTATTGAATGGGTTACATTAGCTTTATCATTTATCATTATTGCATTCACTTTGTTATTTTTTCTTTTTGAGATAGAGTGTCACTTTGTCAACCTGAGTGGAGTGTGGAGGTGTCATCATAGCTCATGGCAACCTCTCATTCCTGGGCTCAATCAATCCTTTTGCTTCAGCCTCCCAAGTGCCTGAGATTATAGGTGTTCCTCACCTCCCCTAGTATAGTGGCTAGTATAGTGTTCATTTAGTAGAATCAGGAGGTCTCAATCTTGCTTAGGATGGTCTTGAACTCCTGAGCTCAAGCAACCCACCCGCTTCAGGCTCCCAGAGTGATAGGTTGATAGGTGTAAACTACCTTGCCTGGCCATCTTTATCATTTTTATGTGAATTACTGGCTCTTGCATTTATTTTCAAGTTGTTCTTAGCTTCTGTACTTAAAAAGAAAATGGTTTCTGTCATTAATTAAAATGTTCAAAATAAAGGGTGGATACTATGGCTTATTTTAATCTAGTTATATGCAACTTAAGTTTGTTTTTTTCAAATAAAACGTCCATTTACCTATGTTAGATTGTAACTATTTTTTAAACAATTCTGAGTTTTCACACTTATTTATGTACATTTCCTTAACAAACAAAAGTAGAATGTCTTATTTATACTAAAATAAAACTAAAATAAGTTAATTCAATATTAAATTCTTTATTGTATGTCTATACACATCCAATATAGATATATAAATTCAGTCACAGGTGTGTAACATTAGCCATCAAGACTATCTGGAGAACATTTTATTTAAAATAACTTATAATCTTGCATTGGAATAAAAAGAGATACATAGGTAGATATTACACACAAATAAATGATGTTATGTGGATAAAATCCATGTGGATTTATAGCAAAAGTATCACTATTTAAATTTCTAGTTGATCAGCATGTGAAGGTTAAATTGGGTTCTATTTAATTAAAAAGAATAATTTGGCAGCCAGTAGAGCCTTGAGGTTATTAAAGATTTTTATTTGTTACTCATATAAAGACGCTTATGTGAGTGATATAGAAAACATACACGATCAACATCTTCCTCTACAAATGCTGTGATTATACTTAAAGTGCTTAATGTAAATATGTTGCCACATACATCAAAAGTGCATTCTATCGTTTAAAAAACATATTTTAGCTATTTGAAAAGTGATGAATCTTGCTGCTCCTGTTTTCCAGATTGAGTACTAGAGATATAACTTGAAGGGAAGAAACACAAAGCATTGCATTTTTATAGAAAATATGAGATAATTTTACTGGAAAAATAACCAACTAAACAAAAACAATTCATGTATCTCAAAAACAAAAGTAAGCTTATTGGAGTTAAAGGAAAGTATCTCAAAAACAAAAGTAAGCTTATTGGAGTTAAAGGAAAGTTCCCAGGGGTAAAATTTTCCATTGAGCAATTTAAAAAGAAAATCTGATCTTATGTCCCTATATCCTATTATATCTTTACCCTGACATTTCACTATTTAAATTGCTTTTGCAAAAGGAAATGTTGAGCACACATTGCTGACCCTGCAAGAGTTCATGTGTGTATGGCGTTCATTATAGGGGCCCGATTTGGCCTTCCTTGCTTCCATAATGAAGTTTGCTGTGGTCAGTGGAAATAGATGGATTGGTTTGCAGAAAAGACAAGTGTGTTTACCACAAGTTATACAGCCTGGAAAATGCCATTGAAAATTGGTCAGGACCAGAAAGGAGCATACCAGTTTAGACTTGTAGGACACAAACATTGTTTCTTTAAGAAGAAAAGTAGGATCATAATGAGGGATTGATGAGATTATTCATTCTTTGTCCAAAGGGTAGGAGAAGATAAAGAAGGCAGCAAGGGAGTAAAAAGGAGCTAACAAAAATAACTGAACTGGATTTTCCATTAGCAGTCTGAATATAACTTATTTGTTAATAAGATAACCAATAAAACTTTATGAAATCATGCCACAAAACATGCTCAGTTATCCTAGTCCACAATACTTTTCTTCTGAAATTTTCTAGTGCAGTGTTTCTTAAATTGTAGTCCTCAGGCTGGCAACATTAGCAAGCTCTGGTAAATTATTAAAAATGGAAATTGGTGGGCTCTCCCCTAGACTTTTCAAACACTCTGGGGCAGGCCCTCTAACCTGTATTGTGTCAAACCCTCCAAGTGATTCTGATGAATGATCAAGTTCTAAGGTCACTTCTATAGTACAAGTTACCTACATAAAATAATTAGGAAGCACATAATATATGTTTGTCTTTGTTTTTAATTTTTTAAAATTGTTTATGCATTAGGTTTATACCCATATCCAGATAAAAAAAACTTCCTGAAGGCAGGATATATAATACAGCTCATGACCAAAAACCTTATCTCAAGAACAAAGTCCTCATGATTGTTCTTTAAAAATGAAATAAAATATTGATAAGTGTTTTTATTGTTAGAGACCGTAAGGAATTCGGTGCAAGTAAATGTCAATCACTCAAGGAATCTCATTGTTTAAAGTACACTTTGTTTTGTTGAAGGACATAAGATACTTTCATAGGAAACTTGTTTGTCTTCACAACAAATAGAATCAGAGATTGAATAATCCACTCAGATTAAAAGCATTTACCTTAATGTACTGAAGAAAACGCCTCTCTTCTATTACCCACAATCGGAGACATCGACATCTTTCCTTATGATTTGTGCTTTTTATTCAGAAGCTTTAAAGTGTCTAGCACAGCTTTCCTGGATATTAATAATTTCCACATGGCAGCCACAATGTTCTTTCTGTCAATTTTCAGTCTCAAAGGTATTTTTTTCCTTGCCTTTTTCAGTTAAGTAAAAGTAATTTATCCTTTCAGTGCCTGAACACCTTCCACAATCTGAGGAGATCCCATCAACGCTGCTGACCTATGACCAGCCTTTTTGTCTGTGTTCTCTTTACAATTTTGAGATATAGAATTTTTGCCATGTCTACAGATTCCACAGAGCTTCGTTTTTGTAGTGGGAAGACATTCTGTTCTTGGTATCATTTTTCAATGTTCTTAACTCTGTTCATAAATTTGACCTGTCCACTCAACATTCTTAAGCCCACGGTTTCTTCGTAATAGTCATAATAAAGCAAACTAATAATACTATAAGTTTTGATTTTCAAATGTATGCTCAAGTAAGTAAACACAAATTTTCACTGTCTCAAATTAAGGATTTCATCGATATGGATATGAACCAGATACTTTTTATCTATAGGTTGTTGAGACAGGTTCCTGTCATTCCATCATTCCTATTATACAAATTCTATTTAAATTAGAAAAGGACAAATAACTTTCATCAGAAAATGCCCGTGCAATGCTTATATTCAGTAATGTATATATTAGTGTTAATTGCATCCACACTCGCAAAGGCCAAAGCAGTTCAGCATAATAACATTAATTCTTTTCACAGCTCAGCTTGGTTTCTTATTGGTTTTATCTTGATGTCATTGGGCTATGGACAATGAAAATTTGATGTGATAACTAACTGCACTGACAGTATTTTTTTTCCATGGTAATTTCATTTTTTAATTTAGATTTTCTTTTTTGGTCATTTTTCCATCCATAATTTTTCAGTTTGGCTGTAACTTGAAGTCATCTTTTATTTTTGAAGCCTTTCATGTAGTTTTTATCTTTATTTCTTCAACTAAAGTACTGAGGCTTTGAACATAAACATTTGAATCAATTATATATCAGTTTAGGAGCCACTATATTCTTTCATGCTATCCTGTCCCTATTTTAACTTGCACTCCTTAAGATATCATTCAAGTACTTACTATCCCAAACCTGATGGAGAATGATACAAACGAATAATAAATATTTTCTTTGCAAATAACAATATGCTTTTCATATATCTTCCTATGCTTTAAATACCCAAAAGGTTGTGCATTTTATATTTCCTACATTAACTTTCAATTCTCATTTTTTACAATAATGTCTGTTTCATGTTTTCAAACCATTAGAAATTACCCAATGGTTTCACAAATACTTTATTGTTCACTCACAGTATGTTTTTCATGAAATGTTAAAATATCTATTTTATAAAAATCTCACATTTATGTTTTTAAAAATTTGATGTGTCCAAGTATTTCCAATATATAAAGTGCATGTTACCAGGGTTTAGGGGAAAATTATAACGTTACACATAAACTCTGTGTATATGTGTTTGTGTGTTTGGCTGTATGTGTTTTTTGTAAATATACATACATATCTAAAGAACTATATTTATGCCGTATTTTTCTCTGACACTTAAGGAATTCCACAAAAGGATTAACTAGCCAATAGATTTTTCATTAGATTACAAGAACAGCGTGTATAGTTTATTTTTTATTTATTTATTTATTTTTTTTTTTTGAGAAAAGCGGAGGCTGTTTATTTACTGAGAGCTTGCTATAAGACGGGAAGCAGTCACTGTCACTTTTGTTTTGTTGGAGACTCACAGCAGTCCAGGCAGGAGGACACTCCCCAGTAGGAAGGGGAGGCTGGCGTGCCCAGGGGGGCTGCCGTCTGGGAGCTGCTGGGCTCCCTATGGGGGTCTCCTATGTGATTGGGTGGGGGGCACATGGCTTTCTCTCATCAGTCCCTAAGTTGGAAGTGGAAGCGAAGATTAGG
>CAUYPK010133688.1:0-45884 GCA_963574355.1 Loris lydekkerianus | reverse complement strand
GGGTACAGGTGAAACTTACTAAATGCAGAATACAAATGTCTACATACAATAACTAAGAAAATGCCATGAAGGCTACATTGAACAGTTTGATGAGAATATTTCAGATTGCATATGAAACCAGCACATTGTACCCCTTGATTGCACTAATGTACACAGCTATGATTTAACAATAAAAAAGAATTTTAAAAAAATGTATGAAGTGCTGAGACCGCTGGCAGGCTCTGGCCCAGGACTCCACAGCTCTGAGGAGGAGTAAACCCCAGGATGCTGTGGTAGGCACCCTCTGGGCTCTGGGAAGATGAGACAACAGGATAGCTTTGGGTCCTAAACTTATGAACACAAGCAAATTTGTGTTAAAACTATGTGGCATGGGGCGGCATCTGTGGCTCAAGGAGTAGGGTGCCAGCCCCGTATGCCGGAGGTGGCAGGTTCAAAGCCGGCCCCTGCCAAAAAACCGCAACAACAAAAAACCTATGTGGCATGCATTCCTTCCTCCATTCATTCAACATCCACCTAAAATCTGTGTGCCAGGTACTGAGGACACCACCACTGTGCTGATTTCTGAGAGGTCACACCTCATTCTTTTACCTTCTCATTCCACAAAGGAGATGCCGGCCTTGTTTCTAAGAGAGGAGCAGTTCCTCCTGGGAGCTATAGGACAGCTCCCTGGGAGACTGGGAAGCGGTGGGGAGGAGGGGCCCCTGGTGCCCGTTCACGCCTTGCTCCCTGCCTTGCCGCCGTGTGCGGCAGCACCTCGTGGAATGGCTATGGGATGGGGTGCCCAGGGGTGGTGCAGAAACAGAGGAACTGGTGCTTCAGGGGACTGTATGGCTCAGCTGGTGAGCACCTACGTGGGGTCCAGTGTGGGAGCGCAGTGTTGGCTCCAAATGTTCCGCACAGTGAAAGACTCTCGGGAGATTTGCATTACCCAAGAGGCAAAGGGCAGATTCGAGTCTGACCAAGATGGATTTTATTTTGGTAGCCCAGTAGGATAGGGGCTCTGAGACTGACTGAATTTAGAAGAGTTATATGACATTTTCTTTTTCTTTTTTTTTTTTCCTGAAATTTTCTTATTTATTTATTTTTGTATAAAATCATAGCTGTGTATGTTAATGTGATCATGGGGCACCATACACTAGTTTCATAGACCGTTTGACATATTTTCATCACTCTGGTTAACATAGCCTTCCAGGCATTTTCTTAGTTATTGTGCTAAGACATTTACATTCCACATTTACTAAGTTTCACATAACCCTTGTAAGATGCACGCGGGACATTTTCTGTATAAAGTTCATACACGTGGTAAGAAGATGAACAGAACGTGGCCCCGGCTCTCCAGAGACTTGCAGTCTACTGGAGAACTTCCCTTGCCTCCACATTATTTCTTGAGAACATTCTGAGGAATTTTGATTGCTTCTTGGCCTTTTGGCTAAGATCAAGCGGAGTATCTGAGGAATTCTGTACTGTTGTGATCTTTTATTTTCTTTGATCTCTATAACTTTGTAAAGTCACTGGAGTCCATTTGGCAGATAGGAAAACAACTCAGAGAAACCCCGTGACTTGCTCATGGCCTAAAAGAATCTGACCCAGTGCCAGAATATAGGACTTCTGATGACTCCTTTCTACTGTACCGCGTAGCCCTGCACACAGTTCACAAGGGATGACGTTGGGGAAACTTGGCTTAGCCAAGGGGCAGCTGATTGCCTTCTTACCAGTGATCTGTACTTTATTTCTTGGGCTTATTTTCTTCGCTGTAAAATACTACTACCTCACTGAGTGAACAGAATTTTATTTGTGCTTTAGGTATTAAACAGAGTGCTGGGCACACAGCTTGTGGGTTAACTCTCTACAACACATTGCCACAGACAGCAGAGAGCTGTGGGATATTCCTGAACAGTTAACAACACATTGTAAGCTGTTTAGGAAGTTAATGAGGCAGCTCTCAGCAGGATGGGTCAACAGGGACTACAGGGGAGGTGGACACCAGCCCAGAGGTGGCTGCTACACAGGTCACAAACAATAGTGCCACAGCTTGTAGGACAGGCAGTGCGGGACAGGTGGGAAACACAGAGGACTGAGGGCGTACTTAACTATTCATTTAGGAATAACTTGTCACTTTGGGGGAGACGATTTGGTTTAAGACAACCTTTTTGGTGCTGAAATACAATTAGCGACCAACCATATTTGTCTGCGGCACCCCAAGCTGTATGCAGTTTCAGTGAATGATTAGATGTTTGAAAATATCTAAAAGAAATATACTAGCTAAGGGAAAGTGGCTTGCTCCAAGGTTTCTCTCCTAGAGGGAAACGGAATACCCTTCAGGATAACAGAGTGAAAAACAATTTTAGGAGATTGAAAAGAAAATCACCACGTAATCTCTGGCATTCCTCTAAGCAGAAAGTTAGACTTCCCAGCAACTAATCCTCTTAGCTTTTAGGTGTCTTCAGAGGGTTAATAATAAAAGAGCTTTGCAAACTGAGCAGCTTTACCAAGGTGGGAAATCTCAGTTGTCAGGATAAAATATATCCCCTTCTGTTCCAACCCAGCCACGCAAAACTCTTAAGGAGGAAGGTGCTGGCTTTCGTGTTAGAGAAATAAAACATCCTGAAAGCAAACATCTTCAGTGAGATTCTTTAGCCACTTGATCATTTCTAGGCATCTCTGTTATCAGAGGAAGGTGTGTCCAGGCAAAGACTCAGATCCTTTGCAGTCAAAAGGCAGATTAAACAGGAGTGGCAGCTGTCAAAGCCGTCCCACTTGGAAAGGACAGGCCCTGGTGCCTTAGTTGGGCTGGCACTAAGATCTGCGGTGATGTGCTGTGTCAGGCGTGGCCTTGGCACCCTTTAGAAAGAACTCTGAGGTTGTAAACTAGACGGTGTTCAGGAATATCCCACAGCTCTTCACTGTCTGTGGAGACGTATTGTAGAGTTAATCCATGAGCTGTGTGCCCAGCGCTCTGCTTAATACCAGAGGCCGTCTTTTCTCTAGGCAGAACCTCTACCTATCAATCCCTCCCAACACACAGGATTGGCACCTGTACACTTGTCCTGCTATCCCGATATATCCCCCTTCCCAGGCAATGAACAAATTCTGATCCCCTTTTATACCTTTCCAAGAGGCAGAAGTTTGGTTGGAATGAAAACCACATTCTCTTCGACTTCACTGCAAGAGTCCGTTAGTCCTCAGAAAGGAGTAAGACCAGCTGCAGTCCTCTTTATGAAGCACATGGCTAACAGTTAGCATTCCTTGAAAATAACAAGCCACAAGGCTTTAAATAGATTCTAGGTCTATCACCTTTTAAATCAGGCAAAATCAATGACTTTTATGCTTGTGGCTCAAAGGAGTAGGGCGTCAGCCCCACATGCTGGAGGTGGCGGGTTCAAACCCAGCCCGGGCCAAAAAAAAAAAAAAAAAAAGATATATTTTGTGGAACTAGCACAATATTTCGCATCAAAGAGCCCTCAGGATTCAAATTCTCACTTTACTTTTCACTCTGTAATTTGCAGCAAGTTTCCTAATCCCTCTGGTCTTGTCTCTCTTTGTGAAATGGGAAAGCCACTAAGTGAGGTTTTATGTGTGTCTAAGTGCACACACACGTTAGCTAGCCAGAAAAAGGTCAGGGTTCCCAAGGAAGAGGTGGCACCTTAGAAGCCACACTGGTGGCAGGAAGGAACAAGCTTGGGTGCTGAGAAACGAAGAACAGCATGGTCAGATAAAAAAAAATGAAGGAGTGACTGCTCCTGGAGACCAGGTTTCTTTTGGGGTGATGAAAATGTTCTGAAGTTACACAGCACTAACGTTCATGAGGGTACTTAAAGAAGGTAAATCTTAGGGTATCCGAATTATATTTCAATTGTAGTGTAACTTCTTTAAAGGACACAGAAAACATGAGTAAGAACATCTGAGAAGTAATGGGACATGAGGCATTTCCATTCTCTGGGTAGAGAATCAAGTTCTAATTTACAGGACAAAATGTCATTAGGCAGGGGGACAATCTGTTTTTCTGGGTAAATTCTGTAATTTAGATTCCCATTGTACCTCCTAAAGTTTCATATTGGTAAGAGATTCTCCTTCATTTCTTGAGCTAAAATATTAGTGGATTCTTCATATGGTGTTTTTAAACATGTGACACCAGTGCTGTTTCATCCTGGGTTTTAGGACACCATGAGAAATACTCATCAACACTGAAGATTTCATAATCACTAGTCCCAAACTACCCAGTAGTTACTATTTCAATACAAACCACAGGCACAACTATTTAGATTTCTAATTTATTATTAAATTATATAACAAAGCTTTTCTATACAGTCAGAAAATGCACATTTGGATGAGAACAAAAATTAAGTACAAATACAACAAAATTGATTCCAAGAAACTATTTTAAAAGCAAAAAGTTAGAAAGTGCATTTGGAAAAGAATGGATTTTTAAAAAATCTGTATTGGCATTTTTGATGAGGAAACATCTTCCATCATAATAAAGTGTGATATAAATTGACTTCCCTTCTTCTTTAAGAGCTAACAGGGCAGTGATGGATGCAAATACTTTGATACTAAAGTTTGATCTTAGGTACAGAGAAAATGAAAAAGATCCTTCGAGATCACAGCTCAGCTTTGTTTTAGCTTCTTATCCAAGAAATATCCTTGGATAAATTCACTTGTTCCTTCCTCATTTTCTCTTTGCCTATAGAACTTAAGGGTAAGCAGGTTTATAAAGGAATAAACAAGATTAGCTTGTTCAGACCATGATGGAAAGTTCTGCATCTTTTTGGAGACCAGGCTAAACAATCCCTAAACCTAAAAGGAGAATGGAACACAATGTAATTTTCTGAGTAGACCCCAAGTGTTCTTTAGTTGTATTTGCCACAAAATTGATTGTGACACCAGACAGCCGTTTATCCCCATTAGCTCACTGCTGTAAATTAGACAATTTGGCCAACTGATTTCCACAAATCATATCTGGCTAATGACTGAACATGACATATTAAAAACCAAAAGGCTAGTCTAGTTCTTTAAAGTCATTTTCATTAGATCAAGAGCATTAACATTAAAATAGAAAATTAATGGTGAGAATGCAAATACAAGGTGCTTCAATTCCAAAAGAGGCCAAGAGTCAATGCATCAAAAGGCTCTGTAGGTACATTTCTCCTTCAGATGTATTCACATCCAGTATGAAAGAACTAAAGTAAATATTATTTGCTTTCAGGTACAAAAGTGCCCTCATGATGTCTTTTCTCATTACCTGTTTCCATTCTTAGGTGTTTACTCCCATGCCCGATTTGAGCAGCAGGCAGTATGGAAAAAGCAGAGAAAGAGTAGAGAGGGAAAGGCCCTTTCTAACATAAAAATCAAAGTGAGCAATGCAGGTTAGAGAGTCCTTCAGCATCATCAATAATAAAAAGAATGTGAAGACTGCACTTGGACCTGGGAGACTGAATTTGAGTAACAGATTGATTAGTTATTGTTACTTAGGTCATCAGCATATTAAAACAAAATCTTAGCAATACACCTCTGGGGGCTGAACATTGTGGCTCATGCCTGTAATCCTAGCATTCTGGGAGGCGGAGGCGGAGGTGGAGGCAGGAGGATTGCCTGAGGCTGGGAGTTTGAGACCAGCATGAGAAAGAGCAAGACCCCATCTCTACAAAAAACAGAAAAATCAGGAGGACCTGGTGGCACATGCCTGCAGTCCCAGGACTCTAGCCATGGTGACATTAGGGAGACTCTGTTTCCAAAAAAAGAAAAAAAAGAAAAGAAAGAAATATATCTTTTGGAATTTTCTGCCCTTTTGTTGCAATGATTTTTTTACATTTTTGAGTGAAGTGAAAAGTTCTGAGTGGTTACTTAAAAAGATCCAAAAAAGAAAGATTCTTCACATAAGACAATGCTGAAGGAGGATAACTTCCCCTAAGAGGCACCATTTATTTGGACCCAGTAGAAAATTCCTTCTGGCTTCCCAGCTCTGATGGGCTTTAACAAGTAACTTACTGTTGTTAGCTCCTGAGCCTAGGAACCGGTCTGTAAAGAAGAAAGCAAAAAGGGGGGTAGGGGGAAACCAAGATGGTTAAACAAAAAGTTAAATGGCATGAAGCTGAAAGAGTTTAGCTATCCCAAGATCCAAACAGAGCTCCTTCCTGTAAACACCTCTACATCTTTGCCCAGGGTTTCTTTCTGCAAATGAAAGAACCAGAGAGGAAAAGAAGAGCACGGTCCTAGCTGTCCACATCTGGCCCTGGTCCCCTCACTATGGGCTACAGCACTGGGAGGTTAGTCAGATCTATCTGACACCAACATCCACACTAAGCTTTTTCAACTTCCTTGGAAGAACTAGTTTCTTTATTTTCGTAAGGAAAATAACCAACTTTACTACTTCATATAAGCATAATCCTAACAGAAAGGCTCTGCAGCCAGCAAAGCAGTCTGCTTAGCTGTAGCAGGCTAGACAGCTAGTATCCTAGTTTTATTTTCAGTTAGCTTGAATAAATGCACCAAATAATCAGACCAGTAAAAAAGACTGGTGGAATAATTAAATAAATAACTTTATTTATGATACTTCAGATTTTGTAAATGCCAGCTATATAGCAACCAAAGTCCCATAAATTCTAGCCAAGACACAACCACCAATCAAGGCCCTTTGAAAAATCAAAGATAATAAAGTGTTGGGGGGGGAAGGGGAAGAAGTTTTATTCTCCCAACAGAGAATTTAACAAATGAACTCACTTCCCTGATCCTTTAAGGGAAAACTTTTACTTTTCTTTTAAGGGACTCTGTAGTCCATGAACTGATTAACCAACCCTTATTTAGAAAAATAAACCCCACAGTAAAGAAAAATATATCAAATGCCGTCCATACCAGGAATGTAATGGAACCTTGACCTCAGAATGAAAAACTTCTCAGTATCTATACCAGACTGGGTGTTATTCTACCCATCAGCCTATACATCAAGTGCACCTGACAACAACATGTATACACCATGATGTAGTCAAGAACTACATGCTAATTTTTTTTATTCCTTGTGGCACAGTTTGAAGCTAATATTATAAATATAGTAAATTCCAATGGTAAAGAGCAGCTTTCTTTCTGAGTGAGGAGTGCAGAAGTTGGAAGTCTTTGAACTATGTGGTAGTTCAGTAAGATAGGTAATGAATTTACAAAAACTGAAAAATGAAAAGAATTCTGGTGGGTGGTTTAAAATTTTGTCACTGTCCAGGGACGGTACTAGAAGACAGGTGCAGCTAGAGACAAGAGATTCTGCTATGTGTACCTTCAACAGTGAAACCACTCTCTGGATGTCTGGAAAAGCTTAATGGATTTGGAATGAATAGATTTTCACAGAACACAAAATTTCTGGTACATTAGGCAACAGTTCTTAAACTTATTTATAAGTTACAAAGCACTTACAAATGGAATCATCTGGATAGTGATCCCTCAATACCTTTTTACATGTGGCTTGTTGAATAAATTTCATGAAAACTGAGCAGTCCCCTCACTTAGTTACCAATGTTAATCTTGGCATGATGAGGAACAGATGAGGAGCACTGTCTATTAGTTTCTTTTGTCATGGTAGAATTGAGATTTCATTTTCTTGTAGTAGAAAATATTAATCCAATAGAAGAAATAAACAAAAAAATCAAAACAATGACTGGCTCCTTAAAAATCAGCCTGTCATTCTCAATGTTTTTCCAGCAATATAGTTAACCACAATGTGTTCACAATTAAAAAAAAAAAAAAAAAAAAAAAAAGACAAAAGCTATTTTGCAGTGTTTTCCATTTCAGACAACCTCAAACATGCTGAAGTTGGCCAATCAGCATCTCAAAGAATCTTTGAAAGACAAAATTTTCCTTAAATACCAAAGGAGTTGAGGACACAAAGTAGAAATTTAAAGTACAGATCATCAAGAAAGGGGTTGTAATTTCTCATCATGAACGTAAAATAAGAGGTCAAAAATTATTTTTACTCACAACTCAATCTGGTGGCAAAAAGAAAAGCAGTCTGGATGCAGAGAAACTTGGGTTTTCTGAAGAGTCACACTATAAGAACTGGCTTATCATTAGGCTTCAACACTAGCACTGAAACACGGAAACTTTGTTTTTGATTGGTTCATTGGTTTACTTACTAGGGAGACAAAAGCAAATGAAACCCCCCCTTTCTTTTTTTTAAACTAAACCCAGAAAAATGTGTGTTAGAAAAGATAGCACAGAAAAACTGTGAATTCAGCTCAACCTGACCGTATCACAGAATTCGTCACTGTCAGTCTTGAATTCATCTGGCTGATCAGGCTGATTATTAGCACAGTCAACTTCTCCCTCCTACATTTCCTTGTTCCAGATCAGGGCATGAAAGTGGTGGCTGTTGAGAGTCCCTGGAGATGTCCCATCAATGAAAAGCATACAGCAGCAATAGGATGGTACAGATACCAATAATACCACCAAGGATGAGTGAGTCTCGCCGCTTCCTAAGGTTGATCCTCTGGATCAGGCTGTTCACAGCAGGAAAACGATCTTTGGGAAATCTTTATTAAGGTCATATTTGGAGAATTCTCTTTAGTAAAAAGTCGTAAGAATGACAAAAATAGAGATCAGTGGTGTCCAGAAACAGTAAGTGATGAGAAGACAGAGAGGGGAAGAAAATCATACTGAGGGAATCCTCAGCACATCCTAAAACTGGGAATGCCTACTGCTCAGGGTCTCAAAAAAATGTAAGCTCCCTGTCTTGTGTACAGTACAGAAATGAGAATAAAAAGAAAAAAAATAATAGAGAAGGAGAAGAAAATAATGATGACAGTTCCCACATACTTGAATAGAGGGATTGTGCCAGGCCTCAGGTCAGGATAGGTGTCAGTGTGGTCACCAGGGTCAGGAACAGAACTCTGCAGGCAGGGAGGCCGAGGCACAGCCAGTACCACCTGCCCCACTCCATCCCCTTCCCTTTTTTCTTCTCCTTATCCCTCTCACTCCTTCTCTCTCTGGTGAGTTTTGCCTGAGAGTTTTGAAGAAATGTCTGATCTTCTCCACACAGGGTAACACCTGCCCCTATGCCCTCTCCCCCCAATTCAGGCAATTGGTGGGAATAAACTCTAGGGTCTGTATTATCACAGGCACTGGTAAATTATTCACATTTTTACATTTATTTTGCAGCAGTAGGCAGGATATAGTAGGAAAGTGGACCAAATTGCTCTAATTGTCCTATTTGGAGACTATAAAAAAGGAAAGATAGGAAATTTCTGACTTTAGGGGTTTTATAGCATCACAACTATATTTTACTTAGTATTGCCAAATATCTTCATATTCTTACTTGCATGTTGCAGACCAAAGCACCTATGCTGTTTTGTATTTCTGGTGATGGTTTTTGACATGTATATCCTCTTTGTTAACAGAGGTATTAGGCCAAGTTCAGGAAAACCAATGACAAAAACCACCTGGGATATCAGAGAGCTGGAATAATCCCCACTCTTTGTAGCTCACTGCATTTTCCTCTTAACAAAACTGGTCTCACCAAGGTCTATATTCATTTCTGTAGTCTTTCTTTTTTTTTTTGTTTTTTGAGATGGAGTCTCACTATGTCGCTCTCGGTAGAGTGTCGTGGTGTCACAGCTCACAGCAACCTCAAACTCTTGGGCTCAAGCGATTCTCTTGCCTCAGGCTTCCAAGTAGCTGGGACTATAGGTGCGCACCACAATGCCTGGCTATTTTTAGAGATGGGATCTTACTCTTGCTCAGGCTAGTCTCAAACCTTTGAGTTCAGGCAATCCACCTGCCTCGGCCTCCCACAGTGCTAGGATTACAGGCGTGAGCCACTGCACCTGGCCTCATTTCTATATTCTTATATAATCTATGTATTACATGATTAGAACCCTGTCATCTTCTAATCTTGGATTTCTCCTTATGACTGAAATAGAGCTTTTACACATTGCGTTAATTTTTTTCATTTTTGAATTAATTAATGAAAAAGAGGACAATGTGTAGAAACAAGTTTAAAAATGTAAGTAATGGAGAAAAACTTTTACAAAGTAAGAATCTCATATATAGAGAAAATGCTTACTCTTTTCTTGCTTAGTAAATGGATAAACAAACCTAGTGAGAGGTATATAAATTTTTGGCACAGACTATAGTATGAATATTTTTGTCCAGTTTCCCTTTCCCCTTCTATATTAATCTGGCCGACCTCGCCCTCTGCCATCAGGTATACACACAAACTCAAGATGTGCCAGTAAGAACATTCCCTTCCCTCAGCCAGCGACTAGGTGGGGCAGGGAGTCCAGCTGGGGCAACCACAGTCCTCTTTGGGTTTTCTGAGATAGCTGTTAGAAAAGACATCCGTTTTCCATGGATATTTGGGGATTTTTTAGCTGGTATTTTAGCCATCTCTATCACCATGAGTACAGGGCATGAAAAAGAAGGTGGCAAATTCTAATATTTAATTGAGAGAGGCTTCATTCAGTATTTCCTAAAAAAATTCAAGGTTTCAAAAGTTTCGCTAAATATACTCTCTTTTATAGTTGCTAAGAGCCTTTATTCTTGCTGGTAACCAAGTTCATAGATTAAGAAAGACAATGATTCCATGGAAAAAGCAATGGGAGCTTAAAATTTAAATCTCTAACTTGCTACTGACTAGCTGTGGATTTGTACCAAGCCATTTCTCTGGGACCACTTCTTCATCTGGAAAACAATAACAATTTCTACATTCTCTCTTTTTGTGTGGTAATGATAAAATGAGATAACATCACCGAACTCTGTAAAGCTTATAGCCCTACAAAACATATAAGTGATTTTGGATGTGTGGGGTTTTATATTTCAGGTGACAAGGCAAAAATAAAATTCAAAACAAATGTCAGGATCTTCTTTCCCCTAGGTAAAGAGTTATCAAACTAAAATTTACCTTAAATTACCTAGGACCACAAGACACTCAACTTTGAAAATTATAGGTGTGTCTTCCCTTAGTCGTTAGAAAAGAAAGTTTTTTTTTCCCCAAAAAGGCTTATCTTAAATAAAACAGTTCAAAATAATAGGCCTGTAAGTTTCCCTGGTGAGTTTCTTGGAAGTATTACCATATATACTCGAGTATAAGCTAACCCGAGTATAAGCCAACCCCCTTAATTTTACCCTAAAAACTGTAGTGATATTCACCAATGAGGTAGGCAGTACTTTTTCTAGGACAAGTTTCCAAGCTTAATTGTCAGATTTCGTACAAGAATAGCTCTAATGGCCATTCCAGAAAAGGAGTTCCAAACTTGCTTTCAAGGGTGGACTAGGCACTGGCATCAATACATTGCTTCCCAAGGGGTGTACTTCAAAGGTGACCAAAGTGATTTTCAGCAATAAGGTAGTACTTTTTCTAGGATGAGTTTGCAAACTTAATTGTCCAGCCTTGTATATGGTTCTCTCTTTCCTTCCCTCTACCAAGCATCTGCCAGTGATTTTTACCCTCCAAACTGAAAAAAGAAAAAGCATGCAATTCATAATATTTAGGTAAAAGTAGCGTATACTATGGAGTTCTAACATGAATTCACGAGCTTTTAAACATGTAACATAATTTTGTGAATTCACATTTCTAATTTTTTTCTAAATCTACTAGTATTAAACCTCTGATGTGCAATCTTTAGAATTAAACAGCATAAACATTCCCAAAGTAGAAATGCATGGTATATGCATATCATATAATTACTGATGGGCTCTACCCTAGTGATAAATGAAATATGCCGAAAGAAAAAAAACCCAGTACACACATATCACATATATATTACTGTCCCCCTTCCCCAAACACAGATTTTAAACATTCAAAAAGGATACTGGCCAAAGTGTTCATTTTGCTCTGAATTGACTTTAACATTCCTCTCTGTAAAGTCATATTTTCTTTTGTTGCCATAGCAATGCTACAAAGGAGAAAGAGATGACAATTAAATTGGCATTTAAGATTGTCCTGTATAGATACATCATATCTTTAAAAGTGAACAGAAAACTACAATGAAGAACATCATCTTAAAAAGTACGGGGCAAGAAAACACATGGAGGAAAAAATATCACTTTCCAACCCCTTCCCATTGCCCTTTTTCTGAATGAACCCACTACTATTCTCTGCTTTGTTTTTGAAGAAGACAGTAAGCAATTTCCTATGTTTTCTTCAAAATAACAAATGAAAAAAGGCATTAACAGATAAATCACATATTACAAATTTCCTAAAATGATTTTAAAACGGACTAGCTACTAAAACGTTCTTAATTAGGAAAAACTGTTGAGAGAGAAGTAGGGAATTAACAATCATAAACACAGAACAGAAACATAAATATCAAAAAATTATTCATATACAACCAGCCCTAAATTTATGAAAATAGTATATTCTAAAATTCTACTTGAGAACCAAGTACGCAGATTTTTGGGACATGTGTGACACATTATGCTGGGTTTGCAAACCAGATGACAAAGGTCATAGATTTATTAAACATGACTGAAAGAAGGGAAAAGGCCACTATTTGTAGAAAATAATCTCTTCCATGTGACTACTTTGACGTCTTGTTTTAAAGAATCTGAGTATCTTTCGCTATCATCCAGGATTATCATTCTCCACAGTCTTATCTCTTGGTGCATTAGAACACCAGAGGGCAGGGTCAATATCCACTTTGATATGCAGTACACAAGACATGCTTCAGATACTGACATTATACAAAGCAATAGGAAGCAGAATGTAAGGTCTGCCATTTTTAGCGCCCATTCCAATTCTGCCTTTTAGTAAGTTGGCATAAAATTTGGTAAAATCTGAAAATGACATTTCAGAATAAAAAAATTTAATTGGGTAAACCAAAAGCAACCAAACCAACTAACAACAACTACAACAAAAATTTAGTCCCTCCAAATCTACTACTGTTACTCACCTCAATACCACTATGAGTCAAGTAATGAGTTCTACAAGTTTTACCCAGATCTCAGAAAAGCTTAAGAGTTGAAGGCATCAGGTATCCTTGCAAGCAGAATTGGGGAGCAGGGCTAAAAATCAGAGATTTGTGAAAATTTATATAAGGAGTTGCCAGACCTCTAAACTACCTTCCTTATCCCATGCAGCCTAGTGATTGTCCTCACTCCAGCAGAAGAACCTAGTCCAGGAGAAGAGACTTAGATACTGACAATTTGAAGTTCCCAATGAAAGAGCCAGGTCTCTACTTGATCATGCATTCTGAGGACTACCACCCAACAAGTCTCACCATCCACGACACAAAGAGCTTCTACTCACCAGTTTTTGGAGCAACATCCTTAAACATGAACAAATAGCTAATGATCATCAGCAGACATTTGAGAAGTGCCTCTAACATAGAAGGCAGAGAGCCAAACAAACCAACGGATAAACGGAAAATCAAGTCTGAGGAAACAGAGACAATAAAGGAAGACCAAGAAACTCTAAAATAAAATTGTATTTACCCGGGCGGGGTGGCTCACGCCTGTAATCCCAGCACTGTGGGAGGCTGAGGAAGGAGAAATGCTTGAGCTCAGGGGTTCGAGACTCGCCTGAGTGACAGTGAGACCCCGACTCATGAAAAAAATGAAAAACCCAGTTGGGTGCGGAGGCAAGTGCCTGTAATACCAGCGGCTTCCGAAGGCTGAGGCAGCAGGGTGCCCGCAGCCCGAGTCTGAGTCTGAGGTTACGGTGAGCTATCACGCCCACTGCCCTCTGCTCATGGGCACAGGGTGGGACCCTGTCTCAACAGCAACAACAAAAAGTAAAGAAATAGAAAATAAGCAACAAAATTTTAAAAAGGCCAAAAAATAAAAATAAAATAAAATTGTATTTAATGTCTTCAGAGAGATAAAAGAAGATCATCAGATTCAAGAAATCAACCCATATAAACATGTATGCATATGTGTATCTATCTCCCAGGAAAGAGCCCAAGTAAATTTAAAAAAGAACAGCAAAAAAAAAAGTGTAATGGAAGAGTTAAAAGTAGAAATTAAGTAAATCTCCCAGAGAACTGAACAAAAAGATAAATGGAAACAGAGAAAAGGTAAGAAAGGATCAATTCAGAAGGCCCAATATACAACCTTTAAAATTTTTTAAAAAGAAATAACACAAGAAAAGGAGGGAAGAAAATTATAAATAACGTAAGAAAATTTCCCAGACCTGAAGATGAGTTTCCACATCATTTGAACTTACTCGATGCCTAATGCAATGGATTGAAAATGATGCATGCCAATGTAACCTAAATATTGTACCTTCGTATTAATTTGAATAAAGTTAAAAAAAAGAAAAAGGAAAAGATGCATTCCGAGCTCATCATGGTGTAAATGAAACTGAAAAATAATAGGGAAAAAGAGATGACCCTAAAAGCTTCTAGAGAAAAAAAGCACATCCTATACAAAGGATCAGACATTTAAACTGGAATTGGACTTTAACAGCAATACTGAAAACAATGTCTTCAAATATTTATTTTCTTTCTTTTATTATTAAATCGTAGCTGTGCACATTAATGCAATCATGGGGCACCATACACTGGTTTTATATACCATTTGATGTTTTTTCGTCACACTGGTTAACATAGTCTTCCTGGCATTTTCTTAGTTATTATGTTGAGACATTTATATTCTACATTTAATAAGTTTCACATGTACCCTTGTAAGATGCACCATAGGTGTGATCGCACCAATCACCCTCCCTCTGCCCATTCTCCCCTCCCTCTTTCCCATATTTGTAGGTTAAAATTGGGTTATAGCTTTCACATGAAAGCTATAAATTAGTTTCATAGTAGGGCTGAGTACATTGGATACTTTTTCTTCCATTCTTATTTTTGCAATTTCTGGCCAGGGCTGGGTTTGAACCCGCCACCTCTGGCATATGAGGCCGGCACCCTACTCCTTTGAGCCACAGGTGCCACCCTGTCTTAAAAGTTTCATTTCATTTCTTTCTTTTTTTTTTTTTAAAGGAGTTACTGCCTCCATTCTGTACTGTTGGGCTTCTGATGAATTTGGGGCTTTGCATATGTTGTGTCATTTTATTTGCTTGATCAGATCAGAACTTTTTGTGTTCTATAGCTTTAAGTGTTAAGCATGCAAGGTATTGAACAGAGAATAGTAGTGGTCATGTACCCCATCCAGTCCTACCAAGCCTACCACTTCTCCCATACTTGCTTTCTATTTTTTTAAAGAAATAAAATGTTAACAGCTAGAATCGAAAGCCCCGGTGTTCTCTACCTGTTCTGATTATATCCTTTCTCCTCAGTGTTAACTGTTATCCTAATGTTTGTATTTATCAGTCCTCACTTTGATAAGTTTTCACAATCTACATATGTATATATTCAAAAACAGTGTTCACATGTTAAAACTTTGCATGGATCATATAATAGTGTATGTGTCATTCTATAATTTGCTTTATGACTTAAACATATTAATAATGTATGGCTTTACTGTATTCATTTTTAACTGCTCTGAGGAATGCTATGAAAAGAATACAGTACAATTTATTTATGCGTGCTCCTATTGATGGGTATTTAGGTTACTTCCATTTTCTTGCTTCTGCAAACAATGCTGCCACAAACAATTATGTCAAATGTACTTACGGCACACGAGGGGAAGGGTCTCTAGGGCAGTGGATCTCAAATCTATTCGATACATCAGAATTGTCCGGGAACCTTTTAAAAGTCCTATGGCCAGGCTGCACCCCAACACAATTAAATCAGAATCACTACAAGTGGGACCCAGTCCCCTGTATTATTTTTAAAGCTCCCCAGATGATTCTAATATGCCCCCAGCATTGACAGCATCAGGATATCTAACTAGAAATGAAGTTCCTGGGTTGAAAGATATGTTCCTTTCCTGCTTTTTAGATATTGCCAAATTATTGTCCATACTGTTCCTTCCAATGAAAACTCTACCAGATCTCCTGTTCCTGTGACATCATCTCTTCACCCGAACTATATTTATCATGTCCCCACAAGGATTTCAAAGGAGACAGAGAGATAGCCCTTTGATGACCTCCCACGTCTGCCTGCCTCTACCCGATTCAGCCTCTGATAAAAATCTTGCCTTGGCCCAAGGTCATGGAGTAGGAACTGTTCTCACAAGTATAAATCAAAGCTCGGGGCATTCAGTACCACATTATTTCGCTTTTCAGGGTTTTGTAGTCTACAGGTTCTTGCTGTTCATTCTTCTTGGTCTAGTTCAATAGTCTTTTCCTGGAACGACTTGGTGCTCATCTGTGATGTCTAGGTCTGGGGGCACCAAGTGACATAAACTATGTGGCTATGATGCTGTTATACCTTTCATGTGGCCACAGGTCCCATTGGGTAGTCCCCTGAGCAGCTGGAAATAGGACACGTTCAACCAAACCGGGGCTTCCATGATGATTAGATGGGAGTGATTGTGGGGAAACATCAAAGAGATCTTAGACTCTAGTTGTTTGGAAATATCTTTTAGTCACGATATCCTCTCTTTTTGGACATTCTGGACAGTTGAGTGAGGTTTTCCAATCTGCTCACACACTGAAAGCTCATATCAAACATCCTCATCCTGTGTTTTTATAAATTTAGAAAATTCAGTGGGTAAAAATTGGTGAGTGAATCTGTTATTCACTTTGAACTTGACAACCTTAAGTATAACCCAGCAAACCTCCCTCATTGTCTACAAGTCAAATGCCATGCCGATGAGGCAAATGAAGAATTGGGCAAGTGTACCTAGCTACCCAGCCCGGAGTTCTGGGAGTCCGATTGTGTGACCCAAATCTGTCCTAACATGGGCTGCAGTTCCTGGTAATGGTGGTCCTCTCTGGGGATATCCCTGGGGATGATTCTGTGATTCTGGATCCCATGGCTGGCTAGGATATTCTGGGAACCTCCTGGAGAATTGGCACCCTTTCATTGGCCTATCTGAGGAGACTGGGCCAGGAGAACAGTGGAGACTCAGGGACTCACTTTTTTCCTCCTTCCTGTGTTACTTCCTGACACGGGAGGTTACCTGCCATTTCCCAGCCCAGCACCTTCCTCTCCATATCCCTTCCATCTTTTCCTCAAATAGGAACTTTGCTTTTCCCCGGTTTGAAAGCACAGTGCATCACCAACTGCATTCAATCCAGAATCTTGCTGTCATGGGGTGCCTCGTTACAAGGTGTTACTCTGCTACTTCTCTTTGCTTCTAAGTCTGTGTCATGGGTTGGGTCCCCTAGAGAAGGCATCTGAGACAGGGATTCTAGCGCATGTGATTTATTGGGAGAGAGCTCTCCAGGGAAACTCGTACGGGTGTAAAGGAAGCTGAATAGAGAACCAGACATTGCTGAGCTGGAATGTGATCTCAGATACAGCCTAGCTTTGCTTTCATGGACAGGGAGAGGACTTGTGCAGCTGTCACAGTTGTCAATGGCTGGGAACTGCCCATGGGAAAGGAGCAACTTACCTTCCAGGCAAGGTG
The DNA here is from genome assembly GCA_963574355.1 of Loris lydekkerianus. NCBI lineage: Eukaryota > Metazoa > Chordata > Mammalia > Primates > Lorisidae > Loris > Loris lydekkerianus. The sequence continues at coordinate 28,505 of CAUYPK010133688.1, read as the reverse complement.
GCTCTCATCATCCAAGAGTGACTCTCCTGAGAAGGGGGTAGTTGTGAGCCACTAGCAAACACCAGTCACAGCAGCTGGAGGCTGGCTGCACAGGCCTAGTAAAGAGGATCTGGGTAGGTCACCCTGTCCTTACTACCAGTGCTCATGCATTGCCATGTGGGGATGTAAAGGGAGACAGGCTTCATGTAGGTGGGCAAATAATAAGCATGCTTCCATAGGCCTAGGATGCTGTGAGAGGACTGCGTTTACTAAGGTGTCTCTTCTGGCTATGGGTCTGAGTATATTTTGCTGTTTAAATCTTAAGTCTGGAATTGCATGTGGGACTTCCCCTGTGTCTGGAAGCCACTTGATTTTATGTTGAGAAGCATTCCAAGGCACATGTGTGAACTGATAACCAGGATAAGTGGCAGAATGCAATTAATCCCCTAGTAGATGGGAAAGGAAAGCCAGTGCCCTTCCCAGTCTGGGCTTCCAGAGATGATTCACAAGGCGGGGCTTTGCACACAGCGAGCAAACAGCAGATGCCAGAGCAGTGGATGCAATTGCTTCCTTAAGCCATAAATGTGGGGAATCCAGATGGCCAAAGGGAATGTTTGCTAGGCTGAGGTCAGGTTTTATTTTAAAGGGAGCTGTCTTTGATTCTGATTGTGTTTATTTGTTTGTTATCTGGATGTTTGTGGAGGGGAGGGAGGGATTCCCATTGTTGTTGGTTGTAATGTCTGGCCACATTTCCTCCTGGGGTGTATGAAGAAGCATCAGTAGCCATAAATAGCTAGGACTGCGACTCCTTTTCTATGTGAGGATAGTGGCTGGAATCCGTGTGCTTTATACAGTACCTCGACGAGGACGTTACATGTCTGCACTTATTGTCAGCTGCTCCTTCAGAAGAGAATGACAAGGGGTCCAGGCAGCATGGAATAGGGACAAGTGTGGGGACTTTTGCATTAGGCAGACAGGGATTTGAATCTTGGTTCTACCATTTATCAGCTATGGAAGTGTCCTTAGCTGAGGCCCTTAATAGTTCCCAGATTCTATTGTTTCACCTGAAAGCAGGGATAATAATACCTGTCTGAAAGGGTTACTGGGGGAGGATTAAATGAGATCATGTTGTATGAATTGCCGGTCATATTGTAAATATGTGGCAGCTATTGTGGCTTTCTAAAAAATTCTGTTCTAGTAAATCTACACAGAACTAATGTCCCTTCTGGGGGAGACCAAAAAAAAAAAAAAAAAAAAAAAAAATCAGAATACTTGGAAAGACTTACATCCTTAAGACCATAGCCAAGGTGGTAAAAAGGAAGGTCAAGATGTATGGGTAGGGTAACCACAAGTCATGAATGTTCCAGGACAGTTATAATTTTCATCTCAGTGAGCAACCAAGTGTACAGATTTGGGGTTCATAAACTATGATCGCTGTCCTCATGAGAAAATACATCTCTAGACCAACCTGCTAGAAGGGGGTAGTTGTGAGCCACTAGCAAACACCAGTCACAGCAGCTGGAGGATGTCTGCACAGGCCCATGGTGTTACTTCTGGTGTTCACGATTCCACTTTCAGTTGTTCAGTGGAGAGTTCATTGAACTCAGTTAATTTTTTTTTTTTTTTTTTTTACTTTTACCCTTAATGTTTGATATCACAGGCCAACATTTAAGCAGTGCTCTAAGTCTGTGCTTGTGTCAACCTGAAAAAATAGAAAGCCCATTTGTCTTCTCAGGTACCCTCCACCATTTTCCTACATTGGTTAACATCCCATCCTCCTCAGCAAATGTTGGAGAATTTCCTTCCAAAGCTCGGGAGGGGCAGGTTTCACGAGGAAGGTCAAGTGAGCACAAGCTCATGAGCAGTTTGTGGACCTTGCCTCGCTTTCCCTCTGCGACTGGGGCAGGAGAGTGTAGGGCAGTGGACACACAGATGCTCTCCCCATCCTTTCCCCTTCCTTCCCCTCCCCTGCCCCTTCGGTGTCTGGGACTTCTCCACGCTCCAGTTAGCAAATGAACATTTCAGTGGTCAGGCTGAAACTCTAGTGCCAACACAAGGCAACTAATGCCATTTGACTTAAGGACAGCCTGCATTTAAGAAGTCAGAGTTTTCCAGCCTGCCCAATGCTCCTGCTTTAGAACAAATTAAGGAGGAGGACCTCAGCCCGCCTTTCTATTCCAACTCTATCCCCTTACCTGTCAGGAACACAGCCTGTTTTCCTTTAAGCGCCAATTCATCCCACTTTCAACTTTCCTCTCTTATGCCTCCAAGTATTCTGAGTCTACCATCCCCACCTCCATAGCCCTCAGTACAGACTGTGAACATCCTTTTAAAAAGTGACCTAATCTTTCTAGAACTATAAGGCTGGCAAGGAAAAAAAAAATCAACGTATTCTATGCCTTCCTGACCCATAGCTTTTATAACATGTGCTTCTGAAGGGGAAAGTGGTATTTGAATTCTTAGGATTTGCCCTGGCAATGTGGGCTTATTAACCTCCACTCATTAACATTGGCTTTTTGAGGATGGCAGAACCATTATCCTTTTAGTTTCACTTTCCAAAATTACTATTTTATTGGAGTGGAAGTATTATGTAAGGATGAATATTAGAGTGAGGATGCTCTCCTTTAGGACCCAAGGTCCCAGTGACTTTATTTTGCTTGAAGAAGCATTTATTTATCTAGCACCTAGTATGTGACAGACATCTGTCATATAGTAACATAGTAACACTGTACTTTACAAATCCAAACCCTGTTAAGCTGTATCACAATCCTATGTAGTAGAAACTACCATATCCTTCATTTTACAGAGGACAAAATGGAGGCCCGGGGAGGTCATGTAACTTACCAAGGTCTTGCAGAATGCTGAGGTCTGAACCCAGTCGGGTTGGCCCCAGAGTCCTGGTTCTGAACCACTAGCACTGTTCTCTGTTATGATAATCTGGGTCTTTTGTTTCCTTATTTGTACAATGAAGAAGTTGAAGTGTATAATTTTGAAATTCATTCCAGGACTAATATGATGGACAGCAATAATTTCAGAGTATTCTTAAAGCCACAACACTTGACTTTTATCATTTTTGCCCCAAACCAGACATTGAAATAGTTCTTTTGGGTACAATATTCCATGCACAGTTAATCCCATACCTACTCTCTGATCTCAACATCAAGGAGGAGAAATAGCCCTTGAATTAATTGGTGTCCCAAAGCACATCCAAGATGCATCAGTCTAGCACCATGTTTAGAAGAAAGGGCTTCCTCAGACAGGAGGCCTGGGAGACACTGCATACCACAACCCACCCTTTGGGGATTCACAGTACACTGACCAAGTGAGAGGAACCTGGATGTTACCATAGTTGGGAAACCTATTCAGCTTTGGTTATTCAAGCATTTGCCATTCTTGTTTTACCACAAACTCTACTCTTGGGGTAGCATTTTATTCATGTCCCCTAGAGCCAGGGTTCTAAAAGACGCTAGGGGCACAGAGGCTTACACATTTTTGCAAGTGGTATCTACAGCTTTGAATCTGCAGAGATTGGAAAGTTTGGCTCTTTGGTGCTGGTACCCATCTGTGTATATATAGCTGTACAAATATTAGGAACAACAGGAGTCTTCGGCAAAAAGATTACATATCTGCTACCTCTTGGGATTCCCAGCCAACAAGACACGTGTGCTTCTCCCACGGCCTCCGCATGGTGAGAATATTCACTTAAACACAAACTGTACATATCAGGAGGGGAAATTGACCTTTGAGGTCCCTCCACCTTGCAAACGTGGTTATGTGTTAACGTTTCCTCGCCTTCTTCTTACATCCTGCTTCCTCCCCATTTCTCCATGAGCTTTTTCCATATTTGTTTTCTTGAACTTTCTATTTCTGTTTTCCTCTGTCCCCTCTACCTTTCCTGAGTCCTGAAGACAAGGATATTCAGGGAGGGAGGGAACTGGCAGCGAGGGAAGCATGGTTTCCTAAACACTGAGCCTGGGTCACCTCCTGGTATCACAGGGGTTCCATTTGCTGATTTCTTTATTATGTTTACAACACCCACTTGCAAAACAGGTTTCTTTACTCCATTTGCTAGTTTACTTTAGTGATGTGTAATTTGAAATTTGAAAAAATAAAATAGCTGCACACCGTTCAAAAGAAAACTTCCAACTCTAAAATAAAATGAAATGTGAAAGCTGTCCTTGCCCCCTGAGTTCCAGTCATTTCTCCAAAGAGAAATACTGATAACAAGCTTGGGTATAGTGTTCCAGAAAGGTTTTATCCAATTACCTCTACGAGCGTGTGTGTGTTTTCGTGCCTTTCTCTTGCTCTTCCTCCATCTCCGACTCCACACAATATTCATTATCTTGCTCTTTACTTGCCTTAATAACAAACCTTAGAAATCTTTCCAGTTCCAAATGAGCTACTCACTCTTTTCATCAGATGCATAGTATTTAAAGCTCTATAATTTACTGAACCAGTTCCCACTGACAGATGTAGGTTTTTCCATTTTCTGCTATCAACCAGCTGCATTATATGTCCTCTTGTGCATAACTTGGCTTACTTGTGTGAGTCAGTCTGGAGGTGAAGTCCATGCAGTACAATTGCTGGTTCCTGAGGTGGTACATTTTCTAGCTGGAGAGAAACTAGCTTGAAATGGTGCCCTCTGACTAGATTGCCCCATTTATAATTTTACCCTGCGTCTCTGAGAGCCGTCTTCCTGCCAAGCTGCAACAACTTTAGGTATTACCAAGCTTTTAACTTCTGCTTACCTGAAATCGGTGATACAAAGTATATTTACTGATTTAAAATGACAACTATCATTGCCATTGCGATTGCATTGTAGAAACGCAGATTGCATTCTCTCATTTCGTCTGCATGGTGATAGTGGTGTTGGGATCAGTGTTCTTTTCTATATGAGGAAGCTGAGGCTCAGAGAGGGAAAGAGACTTGCCTGAGCCAAGCAGTGAGGGAACAGAGAATCAAAACCAGGTTTCCTGACTCAAGATTTATTATTTTTTTTTTGTCCTAAACCACATCGTCTCTTCAGCAGGGGTGGAGGTGAAAATATTGTGTGGCTATCTGTGCACGTGTGTGTGTATGCATGCATGCGTGTGTAATCTGCCAGGGAGGAAAGATGGCTGAATACAGGCTCTTTTCCCTTCTTCTCTCCACTAGTGCTTTTTAATAGCCGGGGGTGGGGGGGGAGGGGAGGAGGGGAGAATCACATTTGAGCCTCAGGAGCCTTCCTCTGCATGATCAGATTTAATTTTCACACCCAGCATTATTCTTCCTCATCTGGCTCTCAGCCAAGTCCTCACTTTGTGGATCCCGCTGAAATAGAAGCAGGGAAGATGGAAATAAGAGGCCATGTGTGAAATTTAAGTTAGAACTTATGTCACCTCGCATCTCCAAAGCACCAAGTCCTACAAGCAGCGCCCCCGGGCTGGCTGCCTCTCCCCCTCTCTTACTCTCACACACACCACTGAAAGTCAGGTGCACTTGGACTGATGGTGCTGAAACTTGGACTGATGGCGCTGAAACAGTTCAGGGGCTTTGTAGCTCTACTTTTCTCTCCTTGTGACTGTTGGTAATTCTTTGGAAGAGTGGGGAACCACAGAAATTTCTGCTTTTCTAATTCTCACCAAGATGGTGGATTGGCATCTGGCTTCTCTTCTCACTTTCTTCTAGCATGCCTTCCTGTGGTGCACGGCAGAAGCTGGCGAGGTAGAAACCAGCTTGCTTAGACTCCCTTGCAGCTAGGTCCTGGGTGGAAATTAGATTTTGTCAAGTAGATGTATCTGTGTCTTCTTGAATTTGCTGGGGGATTTTTCAGGTTCACTGGTTTCTAGGGCACAAATCTTCCCCTGGCCACATTTAAAGTTGAGAAAAGACACCAGTCAGATTAATGATTAATCTTGTTATGAAGAATTGTAGTTTGAAGTGTCTACTTTTAAGATTTTTACTCTGTTTTATCGTTGGGTTTCTTTTTTCCATCCTGTATCTTGGTTTTCATGATCCCTTTGGCCAGTCTTATTAGGCTTCTTGCTAAAACAATCTCAAAATAGCCAACAAATGAAAACAGGACAAAAATCCCTACCCTTTCTTTTGTAAAAGGTGACATCTTCAGATGTCATATATCATGGGCTTCATAAATGGGTACTTAGTTCACAGATCATTAATGATCATGAAATGAGTGAAGAGATAATTTGATTGCTGTTTTGACATCAGGGGTATTTATGTGCTGAGCTCCTTTCTATTGTGACTTGTGTGCTCCTGTGATCTTCTCTGTCACACTGTTCCCGGCCTTCACTTGTGCTGGAGTTTTGCTTTGAAATGGAAAAACACAAATACCTCAAACCACACCTCATCACACTGTCATGAAGATCAAAGTGAAAAAATGAAGAATGGCAAGACATCCCAGGTATGTTTTTAAATCCCTGGAAAATTTTGCCTTTGGGGATTCTCCATGTTTCTTGCCAGAAAGAGTTTTCCCTTTCAGAAGGTAAAAAACACAGTTGTTCCTTTTTTCCCTTGTAGATGGGAAATTTTTCTAAAGACCTGGCCTGCTCTCAGCATGGTTTACCTGGGGCATAGGGTCACTTATTAGCACACTGCCCAAGACATAGACAAAACTCCTAGAGAGGTTTTGGATTCATTAGGTGAGGCAAAGGGGTGTGTTTGCCTGTCTTTAGAACCCAAGTTAGATTAGCTCTTTGTATTTAAAGCCAAGAACAATATGCAGTCTTAATCTAGTTCATCTCTCTCTGCGTTGCTTTGGTGTTTCACCCTCTTTCCCTGAAAGATGAGTGGAAGAATGATAAAGGGAGCATTTACTGAATGTTTACTCTGTGCCAGCCACAGTGCTAAGTGTTTTACATATGCTGTCTCATTTAGTCAGCATAGTAAGCCTGAGGTTGCTATTATTATTTTATAATTGTATATATATATATTTTTGGGGGGGGGCTTGGGCTGGGTTTGAACCCACCACCTCTGGTATATGGGGCCAGTGCCCTACTCCTTTGAGCCACAGGTGCCGCCCTATAATTGTATATTTTTTAATTGAGGTGAGGATCACATAGCATAAAATTAACCATTCTTTAATTTATCTATGAATTTTTTTAAATTTCAAATTAATATGAGGGTACAAATTTTTAGATTATATTGTTCTCACTTCCAGGATAAAGTTTCGATTACCCTGAACTGTGTGAAACAGCCCTTCATGTAGGGGATATGTCATACACAGTGTGCACATTAGGTGAGATTCCCCACTCATGCCCTCTCTCCTTCTGCCAGTCTTCCTCCCCCTCCCCCCTTCCTCTACCCCTGTACTAGACGATATTTGTGTTTCATTGTTCATATGAGCATGTGTTCATATATTGGTTTCATATTAGTATGGAGTATATTGGATATTTATTTTTCCATTCTTGTGATATTTTACTAAGAAGAATGTATTTCATCTCCATCCAGGTAAATATAAAGGATGTAAAGTCTCCATCTTTTTTAATGGCTGAGTAGTATTCCATGGTACACATATACCACAGTTTGTTGTTCCATTCATGGGTTGATGGGCATTTGGGTTGTTTCTGCTCATCATCCCTAATCATCAGAGAAATGCAAATCAAAACCACCCTAAGGTCTCACCTAACCCCAGTAAGATTAGCACACATCAAAAAGTTCCAAAACTGCAGATACTGGCATGGATGTAGAGAGAAGGGAACACTCATACACTGCTGGTGGGATTGCAAACTAATGCAGCCTTTATGGAAAGAAGTATGGAGAATCCTCAAAGAACTAAAAATTGACCATTCTTAAAGTGAACAATTCAGTAGTGTCTAGTACCTTTGTAATGGTATGCAACCATCACTCTTATCTAGTTCTAAAACATTGTCATCACCTCAAAAGGAAACCCCATGGACATTAAGCAGTCACTCGCAATGCCTGCCTCCCCCCCACCCCTTGCAACCACCAATCTGCTGTGTCTCTGGATTTGGCTATCCTGGATATTTCATGCAACTGGAATCATATGATATTCATAATTTTGTAACTGGCTTCTTTCATTTAGTAGAATGTTTTCCAGGTTCATTCACATTATAGCAGGTGCTGGTACTCCATTCCTTTTTATGGCTAAATAGTATTCCAGTGTAGGGATGCATCAATTCTGTTTATCTGTGAATAGTGCTGAATGAACACCTGTGTGCATGGATCTGTTTGTGTATGGTTTTCATTTCTTGTGGGCATATACAAGGAACTCAGTATATGGAAACTTGGATATGTAGAAGTATGCTAATAAGGGATGGAGATGGCATCCAAACCCAGAACCTTCGTTCAAAGACCAGCACATGATACGGCTTCTTGTATCCACAATACAGTGCTGTTCCTAGAATCCTTTGTAAGTCCCTTTAGCATTTGACAATGAAAGTCTAGTGGCCATGATGCAGTTCAGGTAGAATCCCCTTAAAGCATCCATTGCTCCCCATCGAGTGGTGGTGTTGGGAGCCATCCTTCTTTATTATTGAACTTGAGGTAATCTTTATAACTAATTTGAATCTCTATTGCATGTTACTTTTACAAAAGATTTTTACAGAGGATTTTCATTTGGCCCTTATAACAACCATCTGAGGTAGCAAGGGCCAGCTTTATAACTTGTGTCTCCATTTTACAAATGAAGAAACCAGGATTCAGAGAGATTAAGGAACTTGCTTAAGGTCACATGTCTTAAAGGTCAATGATCCGGGGGTCCTACTGGACCTTCTGTGGCCTTTCTGCTGTGCCATGCTGCCTCTCCAGTCAGCAATCAGAATACTTAAAAAATCGGCTCTTGCAAACTGCCTTCTTTAAATTCAAAGCCTGTAATAAAGGCATGCTATTTTAAAGCACTCATGCTATAATAATGATAACTACAGCAACAGCCATAGTAGCAGTAGACAATCACATGTCTATATGGTGCCTATGCAGCACATAGGATCCCACACACAGTAACTTTGTACCAATATTTGTTCATTAGCACACTTCCATGTTTGTTGGACTCACATCATAAAAATTCTCAACCCTGAAAGGGGTACCCCCACCCCCACCCCAGAACTGACCTTGAAGTTTGTCTCCAGCAGTTGTTCACTTTTGGTGATATTACCCTTGATGACAGCTAGGAACTGTTTTTTTTTTTTTTTTTCCTTTGTGATGCCTCCTCTACCTTTGATTATCTTGGGTCATATGGACCATCTCCCTTTTTATTTATTTACATTTTTTCAAAAAAATGTTTTGAGACAGAGTCTCACTTTGTCTCCCTCAGTAGAGTGCTGTGGTGGCATAGCTCACAGCAACCTCAAACTCTTGGGCTCAAGCAATTCTCTTGCTTCAGCCTCCTGAGTACCTGGGACTACAGGCGCCCTTTTTTAGAGATGGTTTCTTGCTCAGGCTGGTCTCAAACCCATGAGCTCAAGCAATCTACCCACCTCAGCCTCCCGGAGTGCTAGCATTACAGGCATGAGCTACTATGCCCAGCCCCTATCTCCCTTTTTTAGATGAGGGCCCTGGAATTGAGAGACATCAAGTGGGAAGTATGAACTGGATGCAGAATTCTGGCTGCCTATTTAGAACTCTCCTAACTGTCTTGCTCTTGTTTGGAGGGCTGACCCCACCACGCTTCTCACTGAGTACTGGATGTGAGTCTTTACATAGCCTGCTGGCCCAGGTCTTGCTCCTCCTCATAGGCTTAATGGTCTGCAGACACCTACCTCCTCCTTTCCTTTTGGAATATTTGTTCAGAAGATGTCACGTGGAGTTGGTTTCAGTGTGAGCCAGCATCCATGAACAACACAGAAAGCATCACTTCCCAGGATGGCTAATAGAAACCCACGTCCACAGTCAGCCGTGTTTCTATAGCAGTAGCGAGGTTATAAATCAAGTGGTGAAGCTGTTTAGATTTTCCCAGAGGAGCCTGGGTGGCTGTTCTCTCCATTTCCCTTTAGCCATGAGGGACGATTGTGTCCTTGTGATTCAGACATTGTTGTGTGTAAAAATAAACTCCAGCCTCATTACTCTGATCTTTTCTATCTGGACTTTCTTGATGCAGCCATCAGGCTTCAACAGCCAATGTAACTGATGACATAGGTTTATTTACTCATCAACTCTAGAGCAACATTCTCTATCAAGTTATTTCATTCAGTTTTGTAGATGAGGGGTTTATTCATTTACCAGGCCTAGAAATGAGCCATATTTGGGGTTAAGGAAAAATAAAGAATTGCTGCAGATGCACAGGATTTTCCGTCTGGTTATAGATGGGTGGCTGTATGCAGAATTCCAGTTCTGTGCTAGGCTGTGGGTAGTGAGGTGGGATTGCCCTGGCCTTAAAATCTAGGAGATTAAATGTACAGCAATTTCCTGAAGCCAAGTTATCTCTAGGAGGAGAGAAGCTATTCTGGGGCCTTACGTGACCTTTCTTGTGGGTGGGCAGGATGTGACCTTGGCCAGGAGGCCTGTGTGCCTGGCCCCTGGGGCTCCCCATAAGCCACTTACTGCCCTTGACGATTAAGAGAAGAGACAAATGATCACAGTCGGCCTGCCACCTCTTTGGTTTCCAATAGTGAGTGCAGTTGGGGGACGCAGGGGCTGATTACCACCTTAGGCCTCTGCCACCATGATTCTAGTCACTCTACTGCCCCTTGGGTTTAGTATAAGAGCTGCTCCCCAGGCCAGTTGGAATCTGGGGAACTAGCACATTGTTCGGCAGTGTTTCCCAAGCTTTGCAGGCTGGCAGTGGGGGAGCGGGTGGGTGGCGGGGTTATTCACTGTAAACAAGCTTCTCAGGCTCTTTCTTCCCTTGGAGAATTTGATTCAATAGATGGGGGGCGGGTCCCAGGAATCTGCGATGTAACAAACCTCCGGTGATTCCTCCTGCCAAGCAAGCTTGGGAAACACTGGTTTATAGTAAGAGGCTCTGCAGCGTGCAAGCCTGCCCTCTTATCTTCTTTTGTTCTGCAATACTGTCCCCTTTTTTGCCTTCATGGCAGATGCTCTTAGGGAGATGACTCATCCCTTGGTCCTTATCCCTTTGGTATGCTCCACTGGGAGTTCCATCCATCAATAACCACTTCTTCTCCCCTGTCTAAGGGCTCAGAAAGCTGGAAACAACACCCCCAAGAGCAGCCATCAACCAGGACCCAAGAGGGGTTGGTGTATAAATAACCAGCTCCACTGCCTCTCTGCTAGGCTAAATCTGAGCCACGTCCTGTACCATTTCCCAGAATTTCCCAGTGGGATTAAATTTCTGTCACCCACCAGAGTAATGTGCTTGACAAGGCACTCTTTCTAGGCTGCCTTGCCTCCCTGTCTCACGTCCTTACTTCTGTATTTCCTTCTTAGTATTTCCTTGCCTTGCAAATAAACTATAGTCAGTTCTGCTATAACATGACAAATGAGTTCTTAGACTATCAGCAGCCTACGTGAAATTATGCATTAAAAACCGTAAGGCTTGTGGAATAAATGGGATTAGGGTATAAGACTCAAAAACTTAGTAACGCATAAAAAATAAGATGGAAACCTAATAAAATGGTGGTACAGTTGTGCACATGTTATATGGTTAAAAAATGCATAAATACAAGAACTATAGCACTTTTCCTAGAAAAAGCCCTGAAGGTGGCTTGTGGAAGTGGTTGTTGGAGGGGCCACAGCTTATGACTTACTATGCAGGGGTGAAAAGTGTGTTATCAAAAACCAGAGGAAAAGTTACATATATAGCACCAGATGGGGATGGCTGGGCTCCTAAGGTGAACTGAGGTAGCTGGTAGAGGTTTGAGGTGTGTGCATTTTATACATGAGACTTGATTCGGGTATATGAGCCTTGATTTAGCTGGGTGCACTTCGCTGTGCTCACCTGTTGTTTCTTGCAGACAAAATCGCACATTCGCGAATGTGAAATTCACCTGATGCCCACATCATTCCCGAATATATCAATCACATTGGAACAAATTTGCAGTTTTAAAATAAATGTTAGAGCAGAACTATCTGTAGTTGCAATAGTTTCCTTGTTGAAGGGCTTGCTCCTAGACCTCACAACGGCGGCTTGATGCTCGTTTTATTTTTTAAATGGACCTTTCTCTTGTTGAACTGGCTAATATGGAAGACCCAACCCCTTCACACCCATAAGAAGTGGCATCTCAAGCCAAAATGTCCATGCCAGAAGCTTTGCACTCTAAGCCATCTGGTCTCACTCATTCTCTTGTAACTCACCTGGGGACTGCAGCCCCGTTTCACATGTCTTAAAAAATTTTGGTTACCTATTTGCAGTTTCTTGGAACTGGTTTAAACCTAAAATCAAATGTCAGATTATTATGAGCCGAAGCAGAATGCTGTAAATGCTTAGTTCCTTTATTAGGAAAAAAAGAAAGATTAACGTGGGACCTTGGTAGATATATTACTCACCTGTGCTCAGTGCTTCCCAGGAGGTAAAATTACAGTGTGAGCTCAGCTCATTCTTAATTTCCCATGGTAGGTTACAAATGGGCTCTTTTCTATTCTACAGCTTCTTTAATCTCAATACCTGATTTCTCCCTCATGTAGCTCTACACAATCCAGCAACCTATACACTGCAGGGCTCATTTGTTTAACTGGTTCTGTGTCAGTTTCAAGTTCATGTTTTCTATAGCCTTGATTTTGACCTGGGTGTGTATGCGGTTGAAGATCAGTGTTTTTCAGAATGTGGGCTTCAGACCACCCACATCAGAATCCCCCCCACAGGGAGCTTGTTATAAACTGCTTCTTAGGCTCCACCCCAGACCTCCTGAATCCAACTATCTTGGGAGGGACTGGGGATCTGCACTTTTTTTGCAAGCTCCTGGGTGATGCTTATATGCACTCGAGGTTGAAACCCATGGTTTAGACCAGTGGGTCTCCTCTGGGCCATTTGGGCTCCCCAGGGGACATTTAGCAATGTCTGGAGCCTTTTTGTATTGCCACCAGTAGGGGAAGGTACTACTGGCAGCTAGTGGGTACATAGCAGGGATGCCGCTGAGCCTTCTACAGTGAGCGCCCACAGGATAGCCTCGGTGACACATCAGTAGTGCCGAGGTTAACACACCCTGGTTTCAACTCTGAGGGATTTCTCCAGAGTCTGCTACACTTACAGGGATGTTCCCTTGGTCGGTATTTTCTTTTGTTTCTTCACAACTGGGTGGCTTAGAAGCAACAGTGTTCTCTGGTAATGCAGAAATATGTTTGGGGCAGCTTCGCCTGGGCGGAATCAGGCTGGGCGAGGGTGATTGCTGACTCTCTGAAAGATGCTTTCTCCAGCATCCACGAGGCAAACTGTAAATCAGGTCAGCTCAAGTCATCCTAGAGATTAAGGGCCTCTGCAGAGTTAGAGTAAATAACACAAATTTGGAGATGCGGTAATAGGCTTTTCTGTCAGTGCATGAGCACTCTTTGTCAAACATACTCAGCTTTTATTACCTCGCTGACGTGGACGTGATACAGTGAAAGCCGGTCCCACTCATCACCTGGGATGGTGCCTGGACCGGTACTTGCAGGCTTCATTTGTTACTGATCTGTGCTTACTGAGGAAACGGGAAGCAAATGTAAACCATCCAAGAGGGGTTAGCTTGTTAGTGTCATTTCAACATGGGGAGGATTCCATTGTGCTGTGAAGCTTTGAAAACTGGTAATTTGTGTTATAGTATAAATGATGATTCCACTTCAGTCCTGAAGTTCTGAGTCTACCTTATATCCCAAGGAATATGTATCTGAATTCTAACAGTATTCAGTGATAAGATTTGTCCAGATAAGGTACAAAGAAAGACATTTTGAGTGCTAGCTAGTGAGATTTTACAAATTCATGTGGATTATTAAAATGTTTTGTGGCTGGGCACAGTGGCTCATGCCTATAATCCTAACATTCTGGGAGGTGGAGGTGGGTGGATCACCTGAGCTCAGGAGTTTAAGACCAGCCTGAGCAGAAGTGGGACCCCTGTCTGTATTAAAAATAACAATAACAACAACAACAACAACAACAACAACAACAACAAAAACTAGCCAGGGGTGGTGGCAGGCCCCTGTGGTCCCAGCTCCTAGGAAGGCTGAGGGAAGAGGATCACTTGAGCTCAGGAATTGGAGGTTGTTGTAAGCTGTGACACCATGGTATTCTACCAGGGGGACAGAGAGAGATGCTGTCTCAAAAAAAAAAAAAAAAAAAAAGTTTTGTACATGCTATAGCTTGAATGCAAAATTTCTTTCATCCATATCCTGTGGGAAGTCTGGAAAACCCTTTAGGTTCAGGACCTTTGAAAATCACTAAAATGTCCACATGGTTTAGATAATTATAATACATACCATCTTTTGAGTACTTATACCTAAAAAATGCTTTTCTAAGCATTAAACATTTATATGACTCATTTAATCCTCACAACAACTCTATTCAGTAGAAATATTATTATTACCCTTTTACAGATGAGATTAAATACCAAGGACACACAGATAGCAGGTGACCAAACTACAATTGGAGCCCAAGTAGTCTGGATTCTTTTTTTTTTTTTTTTTTCAGAGTTTAAAACAACAGTTTAATCTGATTAAACTTGAAAATAATCAATATGAAACAATTTTTTTTTTTTTTTTTTTTTTTTTTATTGTGGAGAAGGGGCGGGGAAAGAAGGCAGGGGAAGAGGTGCATGACAGGGTCGGGCCAGTGGCATGGTACCACGTTGGCTGTTTCTAGGTAGAGGCAGTTTCAGGCCGGGCCTTGCTGAGTCATTGCTACGCGGAAGTAGCTCAATGGATCTACTTCTAGTCAGGCTCGGGAAGTTGCACTAGGCCTCAGGCACTAGGCCTTTTGTTTTTTGTATGGTGGATAATCATAGCCCCTGTCTTAGGTTGCCTGCTCTTGCAGTTTCAGTCTTACCCGTCATGGGGATACAAACATCATGGTTTGGTCCCTGTCTTAGGTTGGAAGTCACTATTTTCATTAGAGCCTTCCCAACATCCTTCTGGTAAAGAAAACCAGGGATGAAACCCAACCTTCCAAACATATTTTTTTTTAATTAATGATGCCAATTTTCAGGTTGGAAGACACAAATATCATCTTATGTACTTTTCAATCTTTCCATAATCACCATCTGTTTTATTTAATTCTATAAATGCTCAGTTAGACTGATAATGTAAATAATATTTACTTTACCTTAAGTCAATATTTGACATTTTTAGTAAATATTATACTAGCATACTGCTTAAACATTTAAGCAGTTATAATTGAGTCCTTACCTCATTTAGTATTTATCTTTGAACAGACCCGATACAACACAGAAAGTCATAGCAGAATGCAGAATGGATTTTTAGTGTACCTGACTAAAAGTCATTCTGCGTGCCTGGAAAGGAAATAATCAGAGCAGCTCAACAAAGAGAAAACCTGTTTATTAATGACTCCAACTCCAAAACCTCACTGGAAGAAACTAAGTAATCTTTAAAATTACAAATGAACTTTTAATTAATCTTAGAGCATATACTGAATATGTCAGTAAACTCACACCAATTTATTTATTTATTTGTTTTTGTTTTTTGAGACAGTTTCACTTATGTCTCCCTTGTAGAGTGCCACGGCATTGCAGCTCACAGCAACCTCAAACTCTTGGGCTTAACGATTCTCTTGCCTCAGCCTCCCAAGTAGCTATGACTACAGGCACCTGCCACAACACCCAGCTATTTGTTGTTGTTGTTGTTGTTGCAGCAGTTGTCATTGTTGTTTAGCTGGCCAAGGCTGGGTTCTAACCTGCCAGCCTCAGTGTATGTGGCCAGTATCCTACCCACTGAGCTACAGGTGCCACCACACCAATTTAATACCGTGAACAATGCCTCACATGCTACCTTTTTTCCTATCAGGCAAAATTCTGAAAATCCAGTATTCTTTCTCCTGTTGCTACAGGGAGTCAGCTGGTATGTGGTCAAAGCAAATTCAGAGAAGGTCGGGAAGGAGAGGTAAGGTTTACTTCCTTGACACATAAGCGCTTCAGATTCCACTGGGAAGGAAGGAGGGAGGAAGAACCACTGGGGACAGGCATGGAACCCACATGTCATTATCCTGCAAACGTTTATGAAGCATCTACTATGTACCAGGCACTACCCCAGTGCCAAGGCTGTGATGCTGTCCTACTGCCTTGGAGAGAGAGAGAAGATAGCTGTATAAGAAAATAGTTAGATACTGATCACTATAAGAAATTTTAAATAGTGTAATTTGATAGAGAGTTGACTACTGTCTCTGGATTTAAGGTCAAAGATCTTGGCTGGGTGCAGGGGCTCACACCTGTAACCCCAGTACTCTGGGAAGCTGAGGAGGGATCTCTTGAGCTCAGGAGTTTAAGACCAGCCTGAGCAAGAGCAAGACACAGGCTCTCAAAATAGTTGGGTGTTCTGGCAGGTGCCTGTAGTCCCTTAAAAGGCTAAGGCAAAGGGATCGCTTGAGCCTAAGAGTTTGAGGTTGCTGTGAGCTATCACTCCATGGCACTCTATCCAGGGTGACATAGTGAAACTCGGTCTCAATTGACTCGGCGCCCATAGCACAGTGGTTGGCTTGGTGCTGTGGCCCATAGCACACCTGCCATGCTCCAAGGCTGGCAGGTTAGAACCTGCCCCAGGCCAGCTAAACAACAATGAAAACTGCAACAAAAAATAGCCAGGCATTGTGACAGGCACCTGTAGTCCCAGCTACTTGGGAGGCTGAGGCAGGAGAATCACTTAAGCCCAAGAGTTTGAGGTTGCTGTGAGCTGTGATGCCACATCACTCTACTGAGAGTGGCATAGTGAAACTCTGTCTCAAAAAAAAAAAAACAATCAACGCTGTTTTGAAGAGGTAACAGCTAAGGCCAAATGATTGAAGGATCCAGCCACAGGAAAATTGTAGAGAAGAGCATTCTCTCTGTACAGAGTACAAGGGTCCTGAGGCAGGAAAGAACTTGGCAACTTCTTCCTCCATCAAAAAAATGTACACAACGATCATGTGCTATTTTATAATAAGAAAAAAAAATACTAATTGGGAAACATGGGCATGGATATTAATGCATGGATATTAATCTTAATAATATTCTGATATTCTGAATGAAGAAAAAACCTTTAGGCACACTGATAGTCACAACAAGATTATTAATAGTGGTGAAAAAAAATAGAAACAACCTGAATGTTCAACAACAGATGAATGGTTGTATAAATTGCAGCATATCCATTTGTCGGGGATTATATAGTCAAAGTTAGTGAGACTTTTGAGATAGTGCTAAATGGGAAAAAGCTTAATATAAAAATTATGATCTTGGCTATCTGGAAACAAAAAAGAAGGAACTAGAGAAATGTTTAAAGTGATTGAGTTTGGGGACAGGATCATTTTCTGTTTAGTAGTGTCTATTTTCCAAATTTCCTTTCAATGCACATGAATTACTCTTAGGATTAAAAAAAAACTGTGCCTATAAATAAAGTAACACTTTCTTTCCTCTCTGCTTTGGCACTCCCCAACTGTTTCCCCTCCCAGCCTCCACCTTCACCCTCACTCGGGAGTGTGTGCACGCACAGGCCCTCCTGGACACCACTGAGATAGACAGACTGTGGATATAAGTACAAACGTATCGGGAATGTGTAAGTACCAACAAGCCGTTGCATACCACATCCTCAGAGTCTGTGATTGCTGACTGATAATGTCACCGTCAGCCCAGAGGCCACACTGAGCAGCTGGTCAGTGTGACACACGAAAGGGGAAAGGAGGGTCATGGAGGGAGAGGAAGAGAAATTGACATCCTGGTGGGACCCTCCAACAGGGCCACTCTGAGAAGGGGACAAGCTAATGACTCGTCATGGCTGTGGATCTAGAATCCAGAACCACGAGGGAATAGGGTTTGGGTAATGTCACAGTTTGGATTCCCAGGAGGACAGACTCTGAGAGGGAGCTTTGCAAGCAAGTAATTTGCTGGTGTTGTGGCTCAGTTGTGTCTCCCCCAAGAGACAGGCTGAAGTTCTAGCTCCCACACCTATGACTGTGGTCTTATTTGAAAATAGGGTCTTCCCAAAAGGAGGCAGAAGTCACATACCACTGGGAGGCCCAGGGACTGACCTCCACCAATGCTTTGTTTTTATGTTTTGTCATCCCACATAAACGAACATACAAAAAGCATTGGTGGGCGTCAGTCCCCAACCCCCCCTTTCGGATGTGACTTAAGATGCATTAACATTGGATTATGGTGGACTGCAGTGGGTGGGCTGCTCTAAATCCACTATGACAGGTATCCTCATAAGAGGAGGAAATTTGGACACAGACACGTGGACAGGGGAAGCACCACGCGACGGCGCAGGCAGAGACCAGAGCCACGGATCTGCAAGCTGAGGAACTGCAAGGATTGCTGGCAATACCAGCAGCCCAGAGATGGGCGTGGAAAAGACTCATGACTAGCAGCTTCAGAGACAGCACAGCCCTGCCAACAACTGAATTCCAGGCCTGTAACCTCCAGAGCACAAGAGAATAAAATCTGTTGTTGTAAGCCACCCTGTTTCTGAAACTGTTTTGGCAAACTAGGAAGCAAAGTTGAGTCCAGAGAGGGATGGAAGCAGAGCTAGGTAGAGGGATGTAGTTGCAACAACAGGCTCAGCCCACCAAAGACCCTACAGAAATGTACCAAATGGAGACAAAGGACCTTCGTGCCTCCAACATAGAGGTGTCATTGGATTGGGGCTTCCCTTAGGGAGGGACAAAATCTCTGATTAGGTGAGGCAGTGTCCTTCCTCAGAGGCAATTTCTGAAAAAGGACACAACTGTTCCCAGCTGTGAGCCTTCAGTGGCCAACGCTAGCTGTACCTGAGGCGAGGACAGGCAACAGCCTCCGGGCAGAAGGCAGAGCCGAGTAGCACACCACAGCACCATGTCCGTGACCGTGTTGTCTGACCTGGGGAAGGACAGGGGACCCATGAGTCTGGAGAGAGAGCTGGAGGCAGGGGAGAGATAGTAAACAGGGAATGCAAGCCTGGCTCTGGGAGCACGAAGAGGCTTTAGAGAACTTTGGTCCAACCCCACAACAGGCACGGGAACGGAAATAACGGAGAGGAGCTAGACACTTGATAAATTCAAACTTCATATTGGCAGGGAAGGAAAAAAAACTGTCCTTTACCCTCTTATGTTAAGAGGACCTATAAATTAAAATGACAAAAGAAAAATTAATAGGAAAAAAGGCATGCTTTTTTAAAGGGACAGGGTCTTGCTTATTGCCCAGTCTGGCCTCCAACTCCTGGGCGCCAACAATTCTCCCACCTCCGCCTCCCAAGTAACTGAGACTGATAAATTGTTGGCAAATAAATATACGGGGGAAATTAAGGACCTATAGGGCTTATTTTAGTGACAGTTGGTTGTGCAGTCCCATTTAAGTGTCAATTTTCTGTCTCCCGGGACAAGGGTTGGTATAGGAGAAGGGAGGGGGGACATCTTCACAAGGGAAATTTACGTCCTGCTTTCAGGCAGGTTGGAGGAGGATGAAGAGCTCTCTCTACGCTGGCTGCTCCTTACTTGCCTTCCCCTCAAAACAGTCCTTACGACAAAGTGGCATATTTTGAGGTGGCGTATTCTGGACCTCTTCAGTATTCAAGTATGGCGTTGTGAGGGGGGAAGGGTGCACCCAGGTTCCTGACTCAGAGCGAGGTGGGAAGTGGCAGCACTCACTTGTGCCGAAAGAAAGGAAGTATGCAGGGACAAGAGAGGATGGGTAATACAGGGGTCACAGAGTCCCAAAGTCTGGGCTGAATGACAGAAGCCTGTCCTAGACAGCCCGGTGCTGGAAGGAAGCATACAACGGGAATGGTCCAGAGTAGGAGCAAGGTCCAGAATGTGGTCGCGATACTGAAGAAGAAACTCCTCCCAAATGAGCAGGTCAAGGGCCTGAGAGCCATGGGTGTTTGATGATTGTCCTCACAGGTTACCTGACGAAGAGGGCTCAACTGGCTGTCACTGTCCAGCACATTGGACTGGCCAATATGCTGGACAGTTGGACTGGCCAATATACTGGATAGTGGCAGGGGTGTAGGTACAAACAAGCTTTATTGTCAGAAGGCCAGCAATTCTGGAGAACAGCAAGAGCAGCCCCTCAATTCTGTCCTGCCTCAGTCACACTTCTGACAGCTTTTATAATGGAAAGACAAGGAGGCAAACCTCTAACTTTATCTGATAAAAGTAACATCAAAGTAGTCTCCATTCTAACAGTGCAAAATATTTGAACAATAGAAAGGTCATTTTCGCTTTAATAAAATATCTAAGAGAGGGCGGCACCTGTGGCTCAGTGGGTAGGGCACCAGCCTCATATACTGAGGGTGGTGGGTTCAAACCCGGCCGCAACCAAATTGCAACAAAAAAATAGCGAGCGTTGTGGCGGGCGCCTGTGGTCCCAGCTACTCGGGAGGCCAAGGCAAGAGAATCACCTAAGCCCAGGAGTTGGAGGTTGCTGTGAGCTGTGTGACACCATGGCACTCTACACAGGGCAATAGAGTGAGACTCTGTCCCTACCAAAAAAAAATGTATCTAAGAGAATCATTAAAGAAAACATCATAACATCAAAGTGACCTTTACCCATATCACAACATCTGTTATCTATGTGTGACGACCTCCTTACGTCCCCCAAAGTAAACCTCCTCACGATAACAGGGGAACTTTAACTAGATGATCACAGGAGGTCATGGGGAAGGCTGAGCAGACTAGGGAAGCTGTGCTGTGTCAGCTTAGCTTCTTAGACTCCATCTTGCAGGCCACTTGTCTGGCTTCACATGAACACAGACACCGCGCACGATGTGGCCTCCCTTCCTGAGGTCGCCCCTTTGCCTCTCTGTACAGAGGTCTGGCTGCCTGTCATTGTCAGCCAATATGCAGAGATGGGGATAAGTATGCCAAACTTTATTTGTCAGAAAGTCAGGATTCTGGAGAACGGTGAGAGTTGCCTCTCCAAGACTGTTCTGTTCTTCCATTTTCACAATCACAGTTTTATACATTTGGGTTCAAAGTAAAGGCCATGTTAAACCCTTATCTGAAACAGTAATCAGCTGAACCCATGATCCATAGTAAATAATAATCCGTATAACTAATGACCCAAAATAACATTCCAATCCGAAAGTTAATTTCCTAAATCAATCCACCTAAACTACTCAAGTTAGGCATCTTTAGGGTGGGAGATAAATTTACAAAACAGTAAGAATGGGAGACAGGGGGTGAAGGTCAGGCAGGACCTAAACTGACCAGACCAGCTGTGTCATGTCTGCCCTCACCTGACAGGCTCCATCTTATTCTCACGATGTGTGCTTTCAACTGCACATGAAAGTTAGCCAAGCCTCGCAGCTTCGATTGTCTGAACAATCTGTGAGCATTCTTTCCTTCTACATCACTTTGCAGGTTGCTGATAGGCCTGAGCCAAATGCTAACCTTGAATCCTCTTGGAGAGTTCCAAACATGCCTCTACAGTTATGAAGTATTTTGTTTTATGTGGTCAGGAGAAGTGTCAAGATAAAGTTCCACATATTCAGAGGATTCATCCCTCCCCTCCAGTTGCTTTCCCATGACAGCTAAACCATAAAACAAGGCAGAGGGAGAAGGGTGAGGGATTTATATTGTGGTTTATTTCCTGGATTTTATAATGAATAAGTAAATCATTACTCCCCAAATCACCCAAGCCCAGCTCTTATAAGCATTAAAAGGCTCTACTTCCCCCAATAAGATGTACAGAAAATGCAAAAAGGCTCTTGCGCTTTCTGGCTGTGATGTTTTCTGTTGCATATAAACCTGAAAACCCAAGTTTCCTGCTCAAATCCAGGATAGTAAAGGGATTGGGAGGCAGGGCGGAGGCAGGCTGAAGGTGCTGCTGTTGGTGGACAGACAGGAATGGCACAGAGCCTGGAAGAACGAAGACACGCTGAGCCCAGCTGGGTTCTTGCCCAGGCCCTGCCCCTCTTAGCTCTGCACACAGGGAAGGTCTCTGAACTTGGGTTTCCTGCCTCATAAGTGGGTGTTGTACTGGTTTACTATGCCTGGTTTATTAGGTTTCCTGGCAACAAAGGTGAAACAGTGGATGGGAAAGTGCTTTGTAAACTCTCAGCCACTAATAATGCACATTCTTTTTATTAGGGAAGAAACTGTTGGGTCTGTATTTCCAACAATCAGCAAGCCTTTGCTGCCCATCATCGTGCAGACTCTCGCCCATTGGCAAGATCCTTTGAGAACGAAGGGCTGAAGAGCTGCTTGATTCTGGTTACTGAGAAAAGCTTCTCCTGCCAGTCTAGACCCTTCTTAGCACCAAATGGCAGTGGGAGAAAAGTCTAAATACCAAACGTCTTGAAGAGTCATTTCCGAGAGGTCTCAGGGCAGGGGAGTGAAATCCAGAATGAGGAATTACCGCTCCAGCCTGCAGGGAAACACTCAAACCTTCTTCAGACAACTTTCTCCCCCCATACGCCTGTCACGAGAGCAGCTGCTTGCCCAAGTCCCTCTCATCTTTCCCCAAACTCCTGCCTCCTCCACCTCTGCTCCCCCCTCTGACTTGACTCTTTCACCCTCACATGGATGATTTTCAGACATGGCTCTCACCCGTTGTCCAAACTGCTCAGGGCAGCCCAGCAGCTCAGACTTGTAGATGCATTAGAAGAAAAACTGTGAATGCTTTCTTTCCAGTGACATTTAATTCTCCAACTGCCTCTGCCCTCATGTATGTGCTGGAGCAAGGCCAGAGGAGATGTAAAGCTCTCCAGGCCTTACCACCCACTCGTAGCTCCCAGGGGAAGCTCGCTAACTCAGGGGAGCTGCCTGCCCTCAGAAGCAGGAGTCCCCATAGGTTGTTGGCCCCTTCCTGTGGCCCACTCCCTCCTGCCTCCTCCCATAATAACCTCTGCTCACACATTTGAGTCCCCAGGCAGGTAGGAGATCAGCAATTGTTCAGTAAAGGTTAGCTGTTAAGATTACTAATAGTGGGCTCAGTGCCTGTAGCTCTGCGGCTAGGGTGCCAGCCACATACACCACAGCTGGCAGGTTCTAACCCAACCCAGGCCTGCCAAACAACAATGACAACTACAACAAAAGAATAGCCGGGCATTGTGGTGGGCGCCTGTAGTCTCAACTACTTGGGAGTCCGAGGCAAGAGAATTGCTTAAGCCCAAGAGTTTGAGGTTGCTGTGAGCTGTGACGCTGTGTGACTCTGCCAAGGGAGACATAGTAAGACTCTGTCTCATAAAAAAAAAAAAGATTACTAATAATGTGCCACGGGCTGTAGGAGTATTCAAAAGGAGCTATGACTCAACTCTGCCTTGGAGAGGTTTAAAAACTATCAATACAAGTGGGTGGTTTTTCTTTCTAAGACTCACAGAACCTTAAATCTGGACAAGTTCTCAGAGAACAAAGGTCCAGTCCTCTGCCTTTCAGCAGGAAAAATCCCTTCATTTGCATATATAGTCCTCTTGGCCAAGTTTTCTCAAGAGCACATGGTTGCCTGAAAGAACCAGGTCTTCCCCTAGGCTTCTTGTTCTCCAGAAGACAACACTGATGTGTTTTCTCTTCTTCAAAAAGTAGCATTTGCCTTCTAAAATTGTCAAGTACAAAGTGGTGAAAATTGATCACTCTATTCTTTTGACTTCCCTTAAGATGTCTGGCTTAGCTCAGACTGAGGCGAATTAAAATCCCAGAGCTGTGTCTTCAAACCAGTGACGAGCAGGCTGGCAGAGGACGAAGTGGACTCCCTTCATCTCAAGGAGCACAGCAGTACCATTAAGAAGGAAGGGGAAAAAGTAACAAAAAATATACCCACTGTGGTGCTATCTTAAAACAAACAAACAAGGGTGATTAGTGGGATTACACCTGCCGTGCATCTTACAAGGGTATATGTGAAACTTAGGAAATGTAGAATGTAAATGTCTTAACACAGTAACTAAGAAAATGCCAGGAAGGCTATGTTAACCAGTGTGATGAGAATGTGGCAAACGGTCTATAAAACCAGTGTATGGTGCCCCCCCAAAAAAGAAAATTTTTAAATAAAAGAGTGGCTTTATTAGATTAAAAAACAAACAAACAATCAGCAACATAAAAACAGGAAAGATTGTGAATGTATCAACAGCATTTTCTTTCTTTCTTTTTTTTTTCTTTTCTTTTTTTTTTTTTTGTAGAGACACAATCTCACTTTATCACCCCGGGTAGAGTACTGTGGGGTCACAGCTCACAGCAACCTCCAGCTCCCGGGCTTAGGCGATTCTCTTGCCTCAGCCTCCCGAGTAGCTGGGACTACAGGTGCCTGCCACAATGCCCGGCTATTTTTTTATTGCAGTTTGGCCGGGGTCAGGTTTGAACCTGCCACCCTCGGAATACGGGGCCGGCGCCCTGCTCACTGAGCCACAGGCGCCGCCTGGCATTTTCTTTTTCTTTTTCTTTCTTTTTTTTGTTTTTGTTTTTGTTTTAAGTGTCAGGTTGAAAAGAGGAACAAGCAGGAAGTAGCCTCAACGAATGTTAAGTACAAAGACGTTGATTAAGAAATGTTTAGTTCCGTGAAATAAACAGAAGAGAGAAGCCAGGTCAGGTTAAGACTCTGCCACTTCAAGGAACTAGTGAAGGTGAAGGTCCCCTTCCTTCCTTCCTCTTGGTCTTTCTGACTTTTAGGCAGGCGTTGGGGGCTCTCAGGCTCTCTCTCACACACAGAGCAAACATTGTGAATGCAGCAGAAAACCAGCACAGCAAAGCTCATAATTGTTCTATTTCACAGTTGCTCACGTCCCACAGCTCTAGCTGCAACTCCGGAACTGCAGAAGGTTTACTGGAAGAGCCGTTCCAATGCTGTGGCCATAAAAGCCCCTGCACTTCTCTACTTGCAGCCTTTAAACTCACTTGAAACCTTTTCTTCTTCCCCTCTCCACTGAGATGGCGCTCTGTGATACCATCAGCACTTCTAAGATGGTGAACACTGGGCTGCTGTTCAATTGACCAGTAACTTAAATCCGTCTGCTGGACTCCTGGGTGTCAGGAAATACCATGTCACAAATCTGCCCTGGGGTTACTCAGAAAGACTCAGAATCATGTCGCCTGTACTTCCTTTGATGCCCCCCATGACATTCTTCTTCTCATGCCCCTCAGTCTATTGTTTCCTCTTAATTAATAGGCTTTATTTTTTGAGCAGTTTTGGGTTTACAAAAAAAGAGGAATAAAAATTATGAAGTTCTTATATACCCTCCACCCCACCCTTCCTAGCCCCCTATTATACTATTAACATCTTGCATGAGTGTTGTATATTTGCAATAACTGATAAGCTAATATTGAGACATTATTAGCTCAGGCTCATAGCTCACATTAGGGTTCACTGTTGATATTGTACGTTCTATGGGTCTTCACCATTGCAGTGTCAGAACAGTTTCACTGCCTTAAAAACCTCCTGTGCCCAGCCTATTCCTCCTTCCCTCCCTCCTTCCACCCAGTTCCTTAGAAACCATGATTCTTTTATTATCTTCCTAATTCAGCCTGTTCATGATGTTGTACAGTTGGAGTCCTATGGCATGTGGCCGTTGCAGGCTGGCTTCTCATACCTAAACCTGCATTTGCACTTCCTGTCTTTTCACAGTTTGATAGCTTATTGGTTTTGAACACTGAATAATAATCATTAAATGAATATATTACAGTTTGTTTATCCATTAACCTATTGAAAAAAACATCTGGGTGGTTTACAGGTTTTGGCAACTATGAATAAAGCATGTGAAGGTTTTGGAGTAAATATAAGTTTGTAGCTCATTTGGGTAAATACCAACAAGTACAATTGTTGTGATTGTGTGATAAGATGATCTTCACTTTTTTTTTTTAAAGACACACTTTTGCTCTGTTGCCGAGGCTAGAATGCAGTAACACAGCTCACTGCAGGCTTAAACTCCTGGGCTCCAGCAATCCTCCTGCCTTAGCCTACCAAGTAGCTAAGAATACAAGTATGCACCATAACACCCAGTTAAGTTTTATTGTTTATATATATTTTTTTCTTTTTGAGACAGAGTCTTACTACGTCACCGTTGGTAGAGTACTGTGACGTCACAGCTCACAGCAACCTCAAACTCTTGGGCTTAAGTGATTCTCTTGCCTCAGCCTCCCAAGTAGCTGGGACTACAGGTGCCTGCCACAATGCCTGGCTATTTTTCTGTTGTAGTTGTCATTGTTGTTCAGCAGGCCTAGGCTGGGTTCGAACCTGCCAGCCTTCGTGTATGTGGCTGACGCTATAACCACTGTGCTATGGGTGCTGAGACATTATTTATATTTTTTATAGAACAGGAGTCTTGCTATGTTGCCTGAGCTGTTCTTGAACTCCTGGGTTCAAGCAATCTTCCTACCTCAAAAATGCTAAATCTTCATACCTCAAAACCCCTAAAGTGCTGGGGTTACAGGCATGAGCCTCCATACCCAACCTGACAATGTTTACTTTTTAAGAAACTTCCAAAGTGGCTGTGCCATTTTGAACTCCCCCCAGTACTGAATGAGAGTTCCTGTAGCTCTCCATCCTCGCTGGCATATGATGTCAGTTTTGGATTTTAGCCATTCTAATAGGTGTATAGTAGTATCTCACTGTTGTCTGAATATGCATTTCCCTGATGCCATATAATGTAGAGCACTTTTTCATGTGCTCATTTGCCATTTGTACACAGGCATTTCTCAGCAATGTTACAGATTTGGTTGGCCACCACCTTAATAAAGTGAATATCTCAATGAAGTGAGTCACATAAATTGTTTGGTTTCTCGGTGCATATAAAAGTTAATGTTGGCTTGGCTCCTGTAGCTCAAGCAGCTAAGGCGCCAGCCCAGGCATGCCAAACAACAATGACAACTACAACCAAAAAATAGCAGGGCATTGTGGCAGGCACGTGTAGTCCCAGCTACGTGGGAGGCTGAGGCAAGAGAATTGCTTAAGCCCAGGAGTTGGAGGTTGCTGTGAGCTGTGATACCATAGCACTGTACCCAAGGCGACAGCTTAAGCCTCTGTCTCAAAAAAAAAAAAAAAAAGTTAGTGTTATGAGGCATGATGGCTCAGATCTGTAACCCCAGCTATTCAGAAGACGTACTCAGAGGTGACAGCATCACTTCATTCAGGCTGGGAGTTAGAGAACAACCTGGACAACATAGCAAGACCCCATATCTTTAAAAATGTTCTAAATTAGCTAGGCATAGTGGTCTGCACCTGTAGTCCCAGCTACACAGGAGGTAGGTTGAGGTAGGAGGTCATTTGAGTCCACGAGTTCAAGACTGCAGCAAGCTATGATTGCACCACTGTACTCTAGCCTAGGCAATTGAGGCCTTGGCTCTTAAAAAAAAAGTTAATGTTTATACTACAATGTAGTCTATTAAGCATGCAATATAATTATGTATTTTTAAATGTACATACCTTAAATATTAACAGTCACCTGGTCCTTCAGCAAGCAGTAATCTTTTTGTTGTAGGAAAGTCTCACCTCCACATTGATAGCTACTGATTTATCAGAGTAGTGGTTGCTGAAGGCTGGGGTGGCTGCCACAATTTCTTAAGTAAGATAATGAAGTTTGCTGCATTGTTTTATAACCTTTTTATGGGAGGAAGAGATAGAGTCTCGCTCTGCTGCTCTGGCTAGAGTGCAGTGCTGTCACTGGAGCTCACAGCAACCTCAAACTCTCAAATTCATGGGCTTAAGCAATCCTTCTGCCTCAGCCTCCAGAGGAGCTGGGACTATAGGCTCAAGCTGTTGCACTTGACCAAATTTTCCATTTGTAAAAAAATGTGATATCTGGGAAGCACAATAAAGCAAAGAACCTGCCTTGCAAGGAAAGTAACTGTGAAATAAAAAACCTGCTTTATGTTTTTGGTCCTGCTTTCTTCCATCTCTTAAGTCTTTAAAACCAATCCCCTTTGCTCAGCTCACAGAAACACTCTATTTTACAGAATGAAGTATTGCCCAATTCTAGAATCACAATAAAGCCAATTGAGATCTTTAAATTTGTTGTAATTTTGTCTTTTGATAGATCCTCCTAAAGATCTATCTAGTCTTTTAAATTAAATGTGTTCTCTATCCTTTTCCCCCACCCCATTTCCGTGGGAAGGTCTTTACTTCTGCAAAATGGAGAAAAGGAAGCCTCTTATCAAAAATCTCAAGGGCAGTAGGAAGGGAGCCAAACAAACCACAGTCCTAAAACAACCTGACAATTCCAGTGCTGCCGGGAGCCAAATCTTAAAAAAAGAGTTTTCTCTGGAAAAATATTACAATAAATTAATTACAACCAGAAAGGCAAGAAAAACATCCTGACCATTGGATTACGACACCTGCTCCGGGAATTCCCCACCCTCTCATACCTCTGGGCACACCTCCCCCCTCCGCTTGTGTTTAAATAGCTGTTAAAAAATAAAGTTTTTGGGAGCTTGATCAGAATCCTGTCTTGCTCCCCATTCTTCCTGCCTCTTGTTCCCTTCTTCCACTCTCTCCCTCCATACCCTAGGTCCCTGCTGAACTAGCCCCGCGGGCCGGGGCACATATGAAGAAAAGAAATGTGTTTGTTACGGTTCTGGAGGCTGGGAAGTCCAAGGTCAAGGGGCC